>JBAMNC010001328.1:0-89018 GCA_037902135.1 Cetoscarus ocellatus
AGCTCTCCAAGACTCAGTTTTTCTTGTAGCAGATTCCAGTCTGCAGGAGCAGCAGATCTGAAGCTTTTTTATCCATTTCAAGACAAATTTTAGGGACAGATAGCAAAGAAGATTTTGTGACTTAGTCACAGAACAGACTGTAGCTTCCAGAACTTCTCACATTTTTAGCAGCAGACAGATGGGAGGGCTCAATTTTGATTCTTTTAGATCTCAGTGCAGCTTTTGATACAGTTGATTATCCCATTCTAATCAAACGCCTGAAAAACTGGGTGGGTCCAACTAGTTCTGAATGCAGCAGCTCAGCTTTCAACTTGTTTTGGTAGACAGCATCCCATCACTCCAGAAATAATTACATCAGTACAACAATGAGAGGCTTAATTGACAAACAGAGGCCAACAGCAGGACAGGGCAGGATCTTATTCAGGAACAAGTGGGAAAATAATCTTTTCTGCATAAGCAGGGAAAGGGCTCCACACCTCCTTGAGGTTACAAGAGGATCCTTCTAATGTATATAGAATTTTTTCAAGTTTTAAATTATTAAAATTCTGTTTGTGTGTGGGAAGGGGGTGATGTTGACTTCCACCTCATTAGAATGAGCTAGGCATCGAGCCAATAAAGTAACAAAGGCAATTGTATCAAGTTGCAGTTCAGGTAAGGGCACCAGAGTTATTCCAAAGAAAGGAGTCTGTCAGGATCTGACTTGTTCTGGTATTTTGTATTTGTTCCCTTTTTAGACCTCCTTTTGTTCCTGTTTTACTGTCTTGTCCCTGTTTGTTACCCTAGTTAAGTTGCCTGTTTTGTGTACTGTTTTCCCTTGACTCTCTTAATTCCTGTTTTATTTTGAAATCCCTTTGTCCCTCATGGTGTTTTCCTGCCCTCCCTTCTGTGTCTCCCTGATGATGATTCCCTCCACCTGTGTGATTGTTTCACCTGTGGATGATTGTTTCCCCAGTGTATTTGTCTCTGCTATCCCCAGAGTTTAAGGTAGTTTCCATTCTGATTTGGCTTTTTGTTGTAACTTTGTTTTTGTACTTTTGGAGCTTCAGTTATGGACTTGATTTTGACTTTTTGGACTGAGATCCTTTGGAGTTTAAAATAAATCCTTTTTTGTTATTTCTGCAATTGGGTCCTGCATCTTTGTTTTTGTTAGTTTCTTTTGGGTTAATTCCTTGACAGAGTCATTGCAGTAGGTTGTAGAGATGTCCCAGTTACCTTTGACAGAGTTTTAAAAATTGCTGTCCAATAATTATACAGAGATGTGCAGGACCAGAACATGTGGACATGGTGTTGCAGGCATCTGGTGACATTTTTCATAAGACAGGTCAACTTTATCATAGATTTTGGAAAGTCTAACTTTAGTCCAGTGAGTGCGATGAACCACTTTAAATTGAATTAAGCCATGTCTGGCATGGATAGTTGAGGTATGCACCCAGAGCTCATCTGAGGTGGCCTCCCCTAGCTCCTCCTCCCAGAGAGCTTTCACAGTATTCAGAGAGGTTGAGGATAGGTTTGGATTTGACAATAAATATAAGAGGTCATACCTCTTCTCATGACTAGTAGTAGACTTGTAAGCAAAAATATGAGCTTGTGGGTCTCGGAAAAAAATTATTCTTAAGAATAGAAAGCAGCTAATGTAGTCATTGAAAAGACGCAAATACATTCTAAATGTATAAATCCCTAAATCATTTAATGCCTAGATTGGACCAAATTGCAATAGTGCCGTCAGATATGGAGGGAAGAAACGGAGGATTTGCAGCCAGAGGAGCATAGGTTGAGAAAGTATGCAGACCAAATTCCGCCAAAATTGGTTCCAAATCCTCACAGTAGTTTTAACAATAATATTTTTAAACATAGGGAGAGAATGGATTATTGATGGGGAAGTGTACCAAAGACACCAGTGACATGCCTTAAACAAGCATCCCGTAAATTAGAGAGAATATGGCGCTCCAATAAGAGGGAGGAGTCACGTATACTTTGGCGGGAAAGTCACAATAACTACATGACAGCCTTACGACATGCTCAAGCTGCCTACTACTCCTCACTAATTGAAGAAAATAAAAACAACCCTAGGTACCTTTTCAGCACTGTAGCCAGGCTGACACAGAGTCAGAGCTCTGTGGAGACTGTGATTCCTCTAGCTCTTAGCTGTGAGGACTTTATGAGCTTTTTTAATGATAAAATTCTTAAAATTAGAGATAAAATTAGCAACTCCCTGCTTTCACCTGAACCTACCGTACCATTACTTGTAGTCAGACCTGCGTTAGATCATTTTTCTACAATTAGCCTTCAGGAGCTAAATTCTCTTGTCTCCTCCTCCAAACCATCTACCTGCCTTTTAGACCCGATCCCAACTAAACTGTTCAAGGAGGTCTTTCCCCTAGTTTGTCCATCCCTGCTGGAGACAATAAATATATCTCTATCAACAGGCTACATGCCACAGTCTTTTAAAGTAGCTGTAATCAAACCTCTCCTTAAAAAACCTAACCTCGATTCGGGAACATTGGCTAACTACAGGCCTATATCAAACCTTCCATTTACTTCAAAGATCCTGGAGAAAGTAGTGGCTACTCAGCTATGTGACTTCCTTCAAGACAACAGCCTTTTTGAGGCCTTTCAGTCAGGATTTAGAGCTCATCACAGCACAGAGACTGCTCTAGTTAAAGTAACTAACGACCTACTCTCAGCTTCAGATGAGGGACTTCTCTCAGTACTTGTTTTATTAGATCTTAGTGCGGCTTTTGACACCATTGATCATGATGTTCTTATACAGAGATTAGAGGTATTACTCGGGTTTACAGGGACTGCCTTAAATTGGTTTAAGTCCTACTTATCTGATAGATACCAGTTTGTACACGTGAACAACAAGTCCTCTGTGTACACTAAAGTAAGTTACGGAGTTCCTCAAGGCTCTGTGCTAGGTCCAATTCTCTTCTCCATTTATATGCTTCCCCTCGGTGATATCATGGGGAAATACTCCGTTAATTTTCATTGCTATGCTGATGATACTCAGCTGTATGTATCGATGAAGCCAGGTGAGACAAATCAGTTATCTAAACTAGATGCGTGTCTAAAGGACATTAGGACATGGATGGCCCAAAATTTTCTTCTCCTTAACTCAGACAAGACAGAGATCATTGTGCTGGGCCCTCGACACCTTAGAGAAACCTTTTCTAATGATTTAACTGCCCTAGATGGCATAAGCCTGACGCCAAGCACAACTGTTAGAAATCTTGGGGTTCAGATCAGGATCTATCCTTTAACTGTCACATAAAGCAAATCTCAAAAACAGCCTTTTTTCATCTTCGTAACATCGCTAAAATTAGGCCTATCCTGTCCCAGAGCGATGCTGAAAAGCTTGTCCATGCTTTTGTTACCTCTAGACTGGACTACTGTAATTCTCTTCTCTCAGGCTGTCCCAGTAAGTCGCTTAAGACGCTTCAGCTGGTCCAAAATGCTGCAGCACGTGTGCTGACTAGAACTAGGAGAAGAGACCACATTACTCCAGTATTAGCCTCTCTGCACTGGCTTCCCATTAAATATAGAATAGAATTCAAGATTCTTCTTCTCACCTATAAAGCTCTCAGTGGACAGGCACCAGTTTACCTCAAAGAGCTTGTAGTGCTGTACAACCCCTCTAGAACATTACGCTCCCAAAATGCTGGCCTGCTCGTGGTTCCATCAGTCTCTAGAAGTAGTATGGGAGGTAGAGCCTTCAGTTATCAGGCTCCTCTTCTCTGGAACCATTTACCGACCACGGTTCGGGAGGCAGACACCCTCTCTACCTTTAAGGCTAGACTTAAAACATTCCTCTTTGATAAAGCTTTCAGTTAGGGACCAGCTCATAGTCCATAGTTTAGACATATAGTTAAGATGCAATAGGCTTAGACTGCCGGGGGGATCTGGCACATTGGGCTCTATCCCTCTCTCTCTCACACTCTGTCTCCATATCTGCCTCTGCCCCTTTCTGTTTGCTCCTGTACTCGTCTCTGGCTCTTGTCTTTTAGGTTGCCTGGGATCCTTGGTGGAGACTGCCTGCTGCTGTGGAGTCACGAAGCCTCAATAACTACAATTACAGACATAACACATATTTGGCCATCTCACTCCAGTTCATAATCATTATAGCTGTTAATGTTGATATTAACATGATCTTTCTATCCATGGTTGATACATCTATAGTAACTATCTCTAGCTCCACATGGACATGAGATCCTTCCTGAGAATGAGGTGTCACATCTCAAGAGGTCTACCATTAATACATTTATACTTAACGGAGACAAATATGGTAGGGATGCACTTGTGGTCTGGGCACCCATGAGTTCATCACTACCATAAATTCTTACTTCCAGTAAGACTTTTATTGATTATACTTCTATAAAATTTTCACCACAACCACACAGACATGAGGACCCTCCTCTAATAAATTTGTTTGCAGCAGAAACAAATTTGACGACGACAGGTCTATGATTGGTCCATTGATCTGTCACTAGCTTTAGTTCTTACTTTAGTCCACTTGTCTCCACTTACCTCCCTCCCTTTGCCCACACACCCAACACAGCATCGTGTGGATTTGCTGTTCATCATGAGACTGGGGTCCACATTCAAGATTTCCTGCTGCTTAACAGAAGGTTTTTTCTTGCCGCCATGATGGAGGGATTCATGATTGGCTATATGGATTCATGTTGGGTGTTGGATGTATATATTTGTATATATATGTATATGTGTATTTTTATATGTATATATGTATCTATGCATATATGTGTATCCATAATATGAAGAGCTTTGTGCTCTATTGTAAAGTGTCTTGAGATAACACTTGTTATGAATTGGCGCTATACAAATAAAGATTGATTGATTGATTGATTGATTGACATGGGTTTTGAGGAGAGGGACTCCATAGCTAACCAAAAGGGATGGAGGTGATGAGAATCATGTCTGATCCAGTGTTGTACAATTCTGATGTTTGTAGCCCAGTAATAAAACCTAAAGTTTGGTAAGGCCATCCCCCTTGAAGACTTGTGCAACAGTGTAGAAAAGGTGAACAGATAGTTAGTGTTAAATTCCTGTTATACTGGGACTGTAGCCACAGTTTTACCATTTTGTATTTATTTTGAAAATCCACAGTGGAAGTTTGCCTTGGGCTAAATGTGGTGCATTTTAGCTATCTCTCAGTAGCAAGCGATCTTATGCTGTGGTCTGAGCATGAACAGACATCTGAGCGACTTGCTGTTAATTCTTCACAGCTGTGGTTGTGTATGCTGTCCCTGTTTTCCAGAATAAATCAGACCAAGTGCTTCATTCATCCTGCCTCCTGTCCTTTATACTAAAGCAGCAACAGAACAAGATAAGAAAGGTCACATTGGTGCCCTGACCCGTTGATTCTCCTCCTGGATGGTGGTGTCTCCAGTGTGATCCGGGGACAGTTTTCTTGCTGCTGCCCTCCATGTGTTAAGGTGGACGGGTTGCCTGGACTGTTTTGAACGCTTGCCTGTGCTTGCCTTGTTGAGCTTTGGGTGTTTCAGTTCTGTTTTTGTTATTGTGTGTTTTTTTTGCAAAGCATTCATGATGAACACCATGAATGGAGGTTTTGGCACTCCTCATGGTATTGGGAGGGGGGTGTTGCATTCTTCTATTTTTTCTGCAGTTTGACACTCTAGCTCAGAGACATGGTACTACGGTAGGAAATAGTCAGAGTACTTCAGGCCTTCCTTCAGTCAGTAGGGACAATACCCTTCCCCTTAGCCACCCTGTAGATGTTTCACATGAGTCTTACAACATCAGTTCGATAATTCCCAGCCCTGGTGCCCTTGCTACAGAGATTGTTAGCCAGATGGGGGGTGTTATCCAGCAGGTTAGTCAAAAGGTTGTGCAGAACATCATTACCCAGCTGAGCCCATCTGCTAGTACCCCTCTGTCAGGTGCTGCAACTCCATCCTCTCATGCTGTGTCACCTTCAACCATGCCTGATGTCTCTCATGTGCAGCTTGCGTCTCACAGAAAGCTGAAAGATCCTCCTTGCTTCAGAGGGGACAGCTCTGATACTGTTTCTGTGAGAGAGTGGGAGGATCTAATGAGGACTTTTGTTAAGAAAGGTAACCTGAGGCCAGAAGAACAAGTGGAGGAGATCTTTGTTCATCTCAGAGGCAAAGCCAGAGACGTCGTCAGATTTGGTACCAGAAACAGTGATGTAGACATCAGCCATGACCCTGAGGCCATCTACGGTTTGCTGAGGAAACACTTTGACTCCACTCCATGCTCACCACTTCTGTTAGCCGACTTTAAACCACTCTGCTGGAGAAAGGTGAGGATGCTTTTGACTACTGGCTCAGGCTGCACAGTGCAGTTGACCTTGCTGTTGAACGCTTGAAAGAGCAGGGCAAGGCAGTGGATAGTCCTAGCACTGAAGTTACACGCATGTTCATAAGAAACTGTCCCTCCCCTGAGCTTTCTCTGACTTTTAGGTCAAGGACCATGGACAAGTGGACTGCTCATGAGATTCAGGACATTTTGTATGAGTACCATTCAAGGGTTACATCCCCTATGAACAAGGTGGTTAGAGAAAGCGTCAAAGTAAATATGCAGCACACTGCCACTCCACCACCAGTACCAACTACTGAAAAGCAGGGCCCACCTTAGTCACAAGCCCCGGACTCTGTCATCTTGGAACGCCTTATCAGCATGCTGAAGATAGTGCTACTACAGGGACCTGTTTAGCCAGCTCCAAACAGGCTTCGTGGTTTACGCCTTCCTAAAATTGAAGGATTACATGATATGCCTTGTTCTGTCTGTCATGATCCTGCTCACTCTACCTTTACCTACTGTTGTGATCATAAGCTCTGTTTTCTGTGCCATTCACCAGACCACTCCAGACGTGCCTGTCCTTGCCGTATGCCAGCAAACAACAATCCACAGCTTGAAAACTAATAGATCCGCAGTTTGGAGAGGATGGTGTGGATCATGTAAGTGACCCTCCCAGCTGTGACAGTGACAACTTAGAGCCCCTGTATGCAGCTCTCTGCTCTTCTGCATCGCCTGATAAGACTGTCATTCTTCAAATGACTCAGACACTGCAGAAGTCCGACAGCTTGTTCTACACTGATGTTTATGCTGCAGGTGGATTTCAGCTGAAAGTGGCTCTCTGTCATGTTCTCAAAGTGAAGCTGCTGCTGCATGGCTTTTGCAACACTGCCCTGATTTAAAGACTAGCCCTGCTGATGACGTTGTTGTTGTTGGTGCTGGAGGTCATCATGTCTATCCTACAGCAGTCTATGATTTGGAGGTGACTATCTATGGGTTCAAGTTACTCATTCCAACACTGGTCATTCCTGGACAGTCAGATGACATGATAGTTGGAAGTAACGCAATCAAGATGCTCATACACTTGATGAAACAGTCTGATGACTATTGGACGTTCATTGCTACACCAGTTAACACCAGTTGACCAGTTCTTGTCCTTGCTCTCCAATTCTGAGAAATGGCGCGGAGGACCCCTACAAAATTGGCACAGTGAAAGTTCAAAAGAAGTGTTACACTTGAACCCCTTTTTGATTGTTTGAGATTGTTGAACCAACACAATCAAGATGCAGGCCCAGAAATGTGCTGGTCAGCAGAGTTGTCACACCTCTGTGGGTGACAGGTGGGTTCCCTTTAAGCTGATAAGTGAGACAGTGACTCTTAGGAGAAACTGTAAAATTGCTGATGACTTCCCATGTGTTGCAGTTGAGGAACTGTCCTTACCTGAAAAGGTTTCTGTTAACAGCCAAAGTGTCACTCAAAGTTCAGGGTCTACAGAATGTTCGGAGCAAAGAAAGGAAATCTTGAGCAACTTTGGACTGCAAGACTTGAACCTTGATGGCTGTGAAGTATCTGACCATTCGAAAGATAGGCTTTTGCAGCTTGCTGAAAAGTATGAGTCTATTTTTGAGGGACAAGATGGATTGTAGGGAGGCTACAGATTTTGTGCACAAAATACATCTGGTGGATGAGAGCCCTTTTTGGTCTACCCTACCATAGAGAACCTCCAAGTCAGTATGAAAAGTTGAGAACTGCACTCGATGAAAAAGAGGAAAAGGCATTATCCGAAAGTCACACAATGAGTACACATCACCACTGGTCTTAGTGTGGAGGAAAGATGGCAGTCCGCGCATCTGTACTGACTTCAGATGGCTCAATGCTGACTTTGACAGAAGCACACCCACTGCCTCACCAAGCAGATGCTCTTGCTGCTCTCGGAGGTCACGTCTTCTTTTCCACCATGGACTTGACATCCGGATTTTACAATGTACCTCTGTACGAAGCACACAAAAAGTACACTCCATTCTCCTCACCCTTTGTCCTTCATGATTATAATGGAATGCCCCAAGGATTGTGTAACAGTCTGCAACCTTCATGTGGATGATGCTGTTGATCTTCAGAGATGAAAATTTCAGCAGCTAGCTTTGCTATTTGGACGATCTGTTGGTCTTTGCCTCCAACAAGTAGCTGGCCCTTGAACGTCTTGAGCTGGTGTTCTCTCGTCAAAAGAACCACAAGGTTAAGCTGGTTCCCAAGAAATGACAACTTTTGAAGAAGTCAGTCAAGTTTCTTGGGCATATCATTTGTGCAGATGGAATGAGGACAGACCCTGACAAGGTAAAAGCCATAGCCGATGTGGGAGAGGGAGAACTGATGGAGAGTGATGGTGTCACGCCTTCATAGAGAAAAATCCATTCTTTCTTGGGCATGGTTTTCCATTACCAGGATTTCATTGCATCAATATACCACCGCCACAGTTACCTGAGGAAGACTCTTTAATTGCTATCCCTCAGAGTCAGCTTTTGAGTCTTCAGGAGCAAGATAGTGTGGTAAACAGAGTCCTGTTCTATGTGAGACAGAAAAGGAAGGCCACCAGACATGAGACAACCTCTGAACCAGACTGTCAAAAAGCTCTTAAGTCACTGGAAAAAGCTAAAAGTGCAGAATGGGATCCTTTACAGGGTAAAGAAGGACCACCTGCTTAATAAAAAGGTGTTCCACTTCATTGTGCCAGATGACCTCAAGCCTCAGGTTCTCCTTGGTCTTCACGACAATGCAGGTCATCAGGGTCGTGCACGAACCCTTTACCTTGCCAGAGAAAGATTCTTCTGGATTGGCATGGAAAGAGACATAATCAACCATGTAAGTCACTGTGAGAGATGTATTGTGGGAAAAACACTTGAACCAAATGCATGTGCACCCCTCGAAAATATCCAGACATCCAAACCAATGGAACTTGTGTGCACTGATTTCTGGACAGCTGAACTGAGTGACAAGAAAACGGTTGATGTCTTGGTCCTTACCAACCATTTCTCCAAAATGGCACATGCTTTCCTTTGCTGCACTCAATCAGCAAAACATGTTACCCGCAGATTGTGGGATGGTTTCTTCTGTGTTTACAGTTTTCCCAAGAGGATTCATTCGGAGCAGGGGCCGAACTTTGAAAGCTGACTCTTGAAGGAACTGTTGGAGATGGCAGGGGTGCAGAAGTCACACACCACACCTTATCACCCCATGGGTAACGGTGTCACAGAAAGGTTTAAAAGAACATTAGGGAACATGTTTAGAACCCTTCCTCCAACAACAAAAGCCAGATGGCCCCAGGTACTGAGAATGCTTACCTTCTGCTACAACTGTAGAAAACATGAGACAACCAACTTCGCTCCATTCTACCTAATGTTCGGATGGGTTCCATGTCTTCCTATAGACGTCATGTTCCAGTATGTGCTCCAGATGATAAAGTGATCAGCCATAACGACTTTGTCTCCTGGTTGAGGCAAGACCTCTTTGAGGCCTCACAGATTGCTCTCAAACACAGCCTTAGTGAGCAAGCAAGTCATGCCAGGCTCTACAACCGTAAAGTCAAGGACTCTCCGCTGGCTGTGGGCAAGGTTTTGCTGGCTAACCGTGGCGAAAGAGGCAAGTGGAAGCTTGCTGACAAGCGGGACTCTACTCCTTACGATGTCATTTCGGTGAGGTCTGGGACTAATGTGTACAGGATAAGAGACGCTTAGGTCTTTGTAGCAGGTGACACTGTGCCGGATCCGGCCTTAACTCACCAGGGCCACATAGCAGTCATGCCAGCTGAACGTCAGTGCACCAGATGTAGCCGGGATCATCAGTCTGACAGTCCAAATGATAGGTTATGGACTGTCCGGGGTGGACCGTGCAAACCGGACACGCTCAAAATCTGAAAGTTAACGGTCGACCTGTTGACGTCACAGCAGCGTGCACCTGGAAGGCGGGCATCAGGCGTCGCACATGACACAGCATCTTGGTGGATGGCAAATTTTAATGGTAAGTGCTTTATTTAATGTAATAATCACACTTTGAAGTCACTGCATGACTGTTAAACAAGTTATTCAATCAAGTGTTAACATTAAGCACCAATTAGAACACAAAGTTTGGTTATAATTGGTATAATGTCTGTTAATGTTACGTCTTTGATGTTTGGATGTGCACTCAACATTCTTTTTGAGGTTTGGAGAGCTTTTTTCCCTTAATAAATGAAATCATCATTTAAAAACTGAATTTTGTTTTTACTCACGTTATCTTTGTCTAATACTAAAATTTGTGTGATGATCTGAAACATTTCAGTGTGACAAATATGCAAAGAAAGAAATCAGGAAGGGGCAAATACTTTATTACAGCACTGTAGATGGAGGGAGGGAGGGAGAGGAGTGTTCCTTTTTGCTATAACTATTAACACAATTTATTTATTTGTTTAAAAGGATCCCCATTAGCTGATGCCAGTGGCACCAGTTAGTCTTCCAAGGGTCCGTAAAAAATTAGATCCAAAAAAAAAAAAAAATCATATTTTCAATAGCACATCAGTCAAATAGACATCTTAATATGCAGTACATAATGTTTACAGTAATACTTACAACAGCACATTAGTGCTGTGTAATCTTACATTCTACACCACATCTAACATAATCTAAAATCTTGTTTGCTTTGTGAGCTAGGCATTAAGATAAAGAGAATATAGACAAATAAAGACGGCTAATTCTGTTTGTTTTAATGTTGAAATGTCAGATGTAATTAAAAAAAAAAAACTTAACACTCGCCCCTGGGGTCTTTGGTGGGAGCTGAGGTGTATGTGTGCGTGCACAGTTGTTACTTGCAATTGGCTGTCGACTCTCATCTCTGCTACAGGACTTATCTGTACTGGTTGTTTCAATATTAACACGAAGAAAGACCCTGGGGAACCCAAGCTCCAGGGGGTCTTTCTCAAGCCAATGTTTGAACATCACAATTGTCGCATTTTGACACTCTCATGCCTGTTGTGTGCTGTGTTTGTTTCTCTTTAACTCAACAAGGAGGAACAAATGATTTTTGTTCAAAAGTCAAAATTTATTTCAATAAGTTACAAATAAACATTTCAAAAAGATTTTATCAAACAAAAACACTTCTCTCTCTATTATGTTCACCGTTTATCCTTTCAAAATCATGTCTCAAAACAAAAACAAAACAAACATTGTCTGTTTGTCTGTTTCAATGTTTAGAATACAATATTTTGTTTACAATCTAAAAATGGCTCAGCTTTAATGTGGAGTTGCTTGCTCCAATAAAAATAATCTTTATGAAAAAAACAATGTTTCAATGTTATGGTGCACCCTGTTACCATTAATAAATGGCACTTTCATGAAAAGAATGTTGTCATTATTGCTTTTAATAGATAGACAAATTTAATTTGCAATACAAACACAATGAAGTATGAAACATTAAACAAAATGGACCCTCATATTTAATAATGAAAACAGTTTTGATACAAATGTGGACTACATCTGACCCAGTGCTGGTAGTTTTTGGGTAACATGTGTTTGTCATATCCGGGCCATATATTAACTTGGTTTCTGCTACTCTGGACCAGTTCTGGCCCAAAACTGTTGCAAATATGGCAAGTGAATCCATACTGAGCTTGGCCCATTGCTCAAAAAGACACTGGGGCAGATCCTAGATTCTGTCAAATCAGGGCGAAATTTGCAGTACATCTGGCCCATGTCCGCTCCAGTTATATTTTGCTATCGGGTAATAAGTCCTCAAGCAGCCTAGTTGGTTTCCTGTTCCAAATGAATTTCAAAGTTGAACTAGAAAAATTGCATTTCCTTGCAGCAAATGTGTTGAAATGCTGAGTCTGAATGCTGAAAATGTGAAAAGAAATAGCTGAAAGCAATGTGAACAAAGCTGAAAATGTGAAAATGTGACCAAAAAAAGTTGGAAGCAGTAAAGTACAGCTGCAAATGTGGGAAATGTGTAATAAAAATGGTTAAAGTTGTGAAAGAAAGTGGAAAATGAATAAATGTGAAATAAAATTGCAGAAAGCCGTAGAAATGTTTGGCAACCATGAAGAATTTGTAATCTATGATTTAAAGAGTAAAATTTGTTAGGGCTAAAATGACATAGATTGTAATCGGTAGCAGAAGTGTGAAATATGTTATCAAATTTGCATTGTAAAGACAGGAAAAGAATAAAGTTGTATGGAAGTGAAAGGTTGAATGACTGACAACCTGTGACATCCAGACTGAGAGGACAGCAGCCAGATGCATACAGCAAGGAGCTGTAGTAATCAGCAGTCTGTGTTGGACACACAGTTGAAAAGTACAACTGCCTTCACCAGAATTTGAACCCGGGCCACCGGAGGGAGAGTCAGCAACTCTGCTGCTAAAAATATATCTATGATAAATGTTATGGAAATTGGGATTTTGTTGGATTTCAGTAGACAGTGAAATAAATATTTCAGCTCCAAAAAAAATGAATGTTCTGGCTATTATTTGTGCATTCAGGCTTTAAAGGGTTAAATTATAAAGTGCAATTGAATATGCATAATTAGCCTAGATTACCTTTTTTCTTTAGTAACTGAAAAATTTTTAGCATCAATTTGTAGGCTACAAGTCCACAACACTATGAACTATCCAGTATAAAAGCATCTGACTTGAAAATTAATGTAAACAGTGGTGATTTTCATTGGAGGACAATAAGGAGTGGACATTAACGGTCAGAATGTCATTAGAAACTTTATCTGCTCAAGTTAACATCTAAGTCAAAGTTATCACTACTTCATTTTTAAATCAACAAATCTATACTAGAACATCAAACTCAAAGTAATAATAGCCTACATACATGAATTCGTAAATCTGGACAGGAATATCTGAGTAGAGAAATGTAAAACAGTGTAATATTTGTGTGTAGTCTGGTTTATTCTAGTGGGTATAATCTGACATACTCTGATGATGTTTGTCCTCTTAGGGCCTCCATACACTTAAGACATTTTTGCCACAATTTGACCAGATTAATACACCGTCCACTGAAAACAGCTCTGAGACCCACAATGGGCCTCCACCTACAGGTTGGGAACCACTCCACTAGTAGACTGTATTTGAAGCTTGATCCTTCAAAGATTGTTCTGATATCATGGAGAATAAGTGATGGAGGATCCCTCAGGATGAATTTATTATTTAGAAAACAGTGAGTGAGTGAAAACAAGAGCTGGACTGATGAAGAATGTAGAGTTTTGATTAATGAAAGGCTGACTCGTCAGTTTTTGAAGTCTTTTGTTCACTTAAACCGGGCACATGAGCTGTCAAGACACCGTGTGAATGATAAAATCACACAGAGTGACTGATGGTCCCTCACTGTCCCTGCGATGTGCGTCTATCTGCGTCTTTACGCTCACCGGCAGACGGAGGAGCGCACACATACACACGCTGAGAGAAAGTGAAAGTCACACAAGCATGCTGCTATACGTATCCTTGCGCATGTTGTTGTGGTTATATGGTATTTCGGGGCGTTTTCTAGTGGGTATATGGCGTATACCTGCGTATGCAGCCAGAGTCTGGTGGACTGTAGAGCAGAGCGGACTCCGCACGGAATGTCCGCGGGCGTCAGAGCTGTCAGAGTCGAGCACACTGCCGCGTAGTATTTTCTTGTGACACATCAGCCTAAATTTCCCACAATCCTTTGCGCATTCCCCTGTCATGAAGCTGTTCACTGAGGATGAGGGACAGCTGACTTTGCAAAGCACAAACATGAAGAGACGGAGGTGGTGCAAAAGTTTATGCGGGTCATGTGAAAATACATGGCGAGCAGTGTTTTGTGTGACAGCAGTGCACGGAGCGGAGTCCACTTGTTTGTAAAGTGTCAGTGTACATCAGCCTACATTTCCCAGAATCCTTTTCGCATGTCTGTGTCATGACGCTGTACACTGAGAACATGAGGAGACGGAGGTGGTGTGAAGCCGGAGAGTGTGTTACGCCAATGAAATGTGTGGGTCTCAAGAGCAATGCTGAGATGCTGACTCAGCATTTCAACATAAACTATCAATTTTCTTGAAAAACTTTTGAGTGATAAAAATACATTTAAATAAACAGGAAAACTTTGGGAGAGTGTTCATTTTAACACAATTGATTCGTGCAGCTACATTCAGCGGGAGTAATGACCACTGATCAAAATCTTTCTGCATACGTGCTATAGTTGGGCGATATGGCATTTTTTCCATATCTCGAAATTTTTTGGCCATATCACGATATATGATATATATCTTGATATTTTACCTTAGCTTTGAGATGACTCTTTGATGCATACAATCGAACCAGAATGGCAATACTCAATTTTATCTCTGACGTAATTGGGGTTTCACCCAAAGCATTATAGCATAGCCTCCCTGTTAGTTTTTTTTTTTTTTTCTTTTCTCAGAGGCAAACCCTTAACAAAAAACTGTCAATTATAAGCCATGTGCCAAATATCACGCTGGCACCGTTATTAACAGAGGTCACGCTGCACATCATCAAAATGTGTCAAACAAGTTCAACCAAATAACTCATGTTGCTAACTGCTTTCTTGTGTTTTTTTAACTTAGTTTTTATGCTCTTATCTATTTCAATGAATTTTTGATATTCCCACTGCTATGTGTAAGAGCAACTGAAACAATGAAATTTCCCCCTTGGGGATTAATCAAGTATTTTTTGATTCAGATTTTTGATTCTGAGTAACAGTGAACAGACTTTTCCACTGAGGTTGACAGCTCTGCAAATAATGAAATTTGTGAACAGACTTCAGTGCACCTGTGCAAATTTCAACAATCCTGTAAACAGACAGCGTGTGGACCGGAGTGGTGGCTCTCCTCTGCTCTGACTGCAGCTGTCGGCGCTGCTGTGAGACTGACCGCCTGAGAGCACTCTGAGATGGGGAGGAGCTCATTGCGGCACCACTGATCGATGAGTACAGTAACTGCAGAACAATACGTGCTTTCACGAGTCTCTTAAGTGCCAAGAAGTTGCCAGTTTCACCCGAAAAAGTAGCTAGATTTGTCGCTACTCGCTTTTGACGTAAAAGTCGCTGAGAGCGTTTGAAAAGTCACTAGTTTTAGCGAAAAAGTCGCTGAGTTAGCAGCACTGGAGTGGAGGTGGACGAGGGGTGGTTTTCAGGTCACAGAGCGAGGGAGGCGGAGCACAGAGGCTGTGTATGTGAGATACAGACACAGGGAGAGGAGAGGAGAGGAGAAATAGGTGAGGACTTGCATTTCATAGGAAGAAATGTGTTGCTATTTAAATGCAAAATGAGGTATATCAATATAAACAATACTGTCCTTGTGGGGATTCATCCTGCTCCTCAGTCTCTCTCCCCCTCCCCTCCTGTCTGCTGCCTGTGGTGGGCGTGGATTCCTCCTGCTGCAGGCAGCCACCTTCACACACCTGCACCTGCTTCACTCATCAGTAGGGTATTTAAGCTGGCTGGAGACACCTTCCTTTCACCGGTGGATTTCCTCTCCTCGAGTGGTTTTTTGGCCTCACTGTGCTTTTTTATCTTCACTTCTGGCGTCAACTTTTGATGAAGTTTTGCCTTTGTGCTCCTCTCTCTATTTTTTGGAGTTTTTCTAATCGCCTTTTTCTCTTCCTCTCTTCACAGTGTCTCCAGAGCTCCCGCACTGCCACCTGTAAATACTCACCTGGGATTGTTGGTTTTTTGGACTGTGTTTTGTAATTTTTGTTATTAAATCTCAACCAAACCTTGGCTCTGTCTCCGTCTCCAGCTTTTGGGTCCAACATTAAAACTCTAAGGGCTATACCTTGACAGTCCTGTGTTATATCTTTAAAGAAATGTATCAGTATAAATGAAAATCTTGAGATGTCGCCCAGGACTAATACATGCCAAACAGGGGTAAAAATTGGCTTGAAAAAGATCTTTAAAATTACTTGCAATCTGGATGCTGCTGTGATAATTTGTTTGATCTTTATGGACATTAATTATAAAAATTAATATTCATACTTTCTTAAAGTTTCTTATAGAATTAGAATTAGAATCGGGGCACCACTGAGCTATGACCTCGGAAAAGATTATAGTGATCTATTAACAGATCTATTATTTATTATAAGCCTTTGTCAAGTTCGTGAAAGCTAACATTTAAAGTGAATCAATCTCATAAACCTGAGTGAAAGTTTTCTTTACAGGGATGTCAAACCTTCCGAACAGACCCCAACAGACGGAATAAATAAATTTAGGGAGAATTTATTGACAGGATAAAACACAATTTATTAGAAATGAGTGACGTATTAAATGGATATACAGGACATGAATTGAGAAAGAGATTAACTAAGAAGCATTAAAATCTTGTTTGGTAGCACTAGTATATATGGAGGTATATGTATGCATACAAGCTGGTTATATTGAGTGATAAAGAGGTAGTTTGTGCGATGGGTAACTAACAGTTTGGATGAAAAGGGAGATTAATTGATTGAACGACCAAGGTACACCACCCGTCTGAAAGAGGGCTCTTACTTTGATGCAGCTGGGATCTCTCGCGAGTCTGAAGTCACCAGGAAAGAAATGGCTAGGTTCAGCGGCCTCTTGAAGTGGAAAGGCTCCGCGATGGGGTTGGAGATACAGCTTCTCGGGCTCTCTGGTTCCTCTTGGATGGAGACGTAGCGGTGCAGAGGGTCTCGCCTCGTTCAGGAAAAAGTTCTTGAATTAACTCAGAACTTGCTTCATAGCCAGACGACGCTAACTCCGAAGTTAGAAAAGCACTTGAGTGGTTGCAGATAATATAAAAAAAAATCTTTGGATTACTTGTCAATCAAAAAGAAATTGTCAGGGGAAGTTAACTTTAACAGACTAAGACACGGGACAAAAGAAAAGGGCATGTTGACAACGGAGACAAGAGGGACACCGACGAGGAGACATCTTGAAGAAAAAAGTAAAAAGAGAAAAAGAGAAGAAGTGAACTGAAACTTCGTCTCCAGTTTTAAACTCATTGAAGTGGCCGTGCCTTACCGCGCTGTGGGGAGGTCCGTGTAATACTTTAACAAAACTTACATCAACTTAAGTTTTTGCCAATAATAAATCGTATTTTGAGAATCACTCAATATAACCAAAATAAAGAAAAAGGTAATCTCATTGTGAACAACATTAAAAGAAGGACAAATGAGGCATTTTACAATACTTCAAATATAATGACAAATTTAAACAACGTTCACAGTGATATATGTGAATGAAACAGGGGGAGCAATGCTTCTGAAATATGTCTTATCAGACTTCAGGTTTTCAGTGCCTGTCAAAGATGTCCACATTCATAGATGCTCTCACCTAACCTTACAGCTGTGAGCAGAAAACACACACTGCATGACCAAAGGACAAAACACCTGTCACAGGTAAATCCTCTGATCATGGATTGTTCATGTTAACAGGTGAAGACACAAAACAACGCTGTGAGGTAAAACAGAGGACAAAGACACTTCTTTTAGTTCATTTTCAGAACTTTGTAGTTCATCATGGCTTACCTACGTCACAAGAAATATGACACCAAGTGAAAGTGCAGTCGAATTCCTCTTAACCGCAGTTCTCCTTTCCTTTTCTCTTATTCCCTCCTTTCCTTTGCTCAATTCCCTCCTTTCCTTGACACTGTGACGTTTTCCATCAGGGTTCAGGTAAATTGGATAGGGAAGGACTTAGGAAGGACTTTTTGAACGCACTCATGAGGTTAAATATATGAGGTGATTAAGGGTGATTAGGCAAAGCTGTGGAGGAACACTCAGCAGAAAGGTTTGATGACACAGGACATGAACTGGAGGCAAAACCTTCGGACAGATACAAGGGTTAGTGATTTTAAAATACAACAGGAAACACAAGACAAACATGAATTGAAAAAAAAAAAACATACGCGGGAACTTAACGAAGAGATGCAGGATCATGACAGCAGAGGGTAAATGATGGAAAATGAATGATTTACTCTTGACTCTAAAGGGATTAACTGGATTTTACAGCATGTTTTTCTCATGCTTTTACAGTTATTGAACAAATACTGTTGGTTAATATACAAAAGGGAGTTTGTAGCTGAAAATACTCTAAATATTTGGAGTTCTGCTTTTTTAATGCTTTTATGAGAGATTTAATCAGCTTCTCTTCATATAGATGCTTTTAAAATAGATAGTTTAAACTGACTGGCCTGCAGACAGACACCAAAACAAGAAGACAAATAGTATGCTCATACAACATGAGGAATGTAAACAAACATGGCGTCTGTTGTTTTCCGTGTCTTCTTGTTGATCTCTGTGGTTGTAGAGGAGCAGAAGATTGTGCCATTAAAGCTACAAGTTCAGGAGCTTCTGCAGCACAAATGTGACACCAGATTCAGCCGCTTTTTTCTGTTGCTGTTTGGGTTAGTGCATGTGGTTTAAGGGAGAGGCAGGGCTGTGAAGTCATAGTTTCTGAAAATACCAACAGTTATTGTACAACAAAGATTTATCCACACTGGGACCAGTTTTGAAAAATGTGCACCTCTGGGCACCCAAACCCCTTGATCTGTGTGTACATGAGGTTGATTGGTGACTCTAAAATTGCCCTTAGTTGTGAGTGTGAATGGTTGTCTGTCTCTCAATGTTCAGTTCAAAGTGTACCAACCTCTCGCCCAATGTCAGCTGGGATAGGCTCCAGCCCCGTCGACCTACAAAGGAATAATGATGGATAACCTCTCATTTGGATAACCTCTCTCCTCTCATGTACGGTCTGACTGCATCCATCGATTGACTCCAACAATGTTCCCAGGACACCTCTGATAATCAAACAATGGACCTAAAATGGCTTCGCCCTCCTCACTCAATGCTGCCCACCAATTAATTTCAAATTTCCACAAATTCAGCCATAAAGAGGAAAATCACTCGTCATGTATTTAAAACTGATATGCCACTATTTCTAAATACAAAATGAGAATATGTTTCCACAATAGCTTTAATAATTGGCTTCATTCTATTTTCTAGAGGAAGTAGTAGTTGCACTTTTCCATAATGATTTCTGTAAAAGTCTTTTTTGAAGCATTGGTCAGGAAAAAGTGAATGAAATGAACCAAGACAACCATCAATAACTGATTTATGTAACTTTAAACTTGGCTGTTGTAAAAGTAATGTGACTCTCAGTGAGATTTGAACCAGCAGCCCTCTTGCTGTGAAGCACCTGCACCACTGTGCCCCCCTTTTCTATCTTGTATTAAATGCTCACCTCCTCCCTCTTCTTGTTTTGTATCAGTCTTTTGTTGTATTGACATACAGTGATTTTAGCGTTAAACTTGCCTTATAAGATGAAAAATGAGAAAGAGATGTCTGGACATGAAGTCAAACTTTGGTGAAACATGAACATGACACAGACCCAAAGGATGTGTGGCTGAGTTATACCTATAAGATGATTATTGCAGAAAAAACACATTTACGTAGCCCAGTCTGTCTTGTTTCCATCATTGCAGCTACTGTCTTGATAATTAAAATTGACTGACTCAGCCAACTGAATGAGTAACAGGACCGTTGTTGGTTCCCAGGCCACAGGTTGAGCCCAGTTTCTCTGCACCATACTGAAGCTCCACTGCCACCACCCCCCCAGCCCCCACCTGCGCTCGCACTGCTCCAGAACCACTCAGGCCTACTACGACTAAATGATCGTGCTTCAATACGACTCCCATGAGGATCATGGTCTCAGATTGAGCACAGTGGAGAGCAACACTGACATGACTGACACTTCTCTGACTTTGGGATCGTTAAAGTTGATTGGATCACATTCTGACCTCGGACACTTTTTGAGACAAGATGGACATGTTCTTGTCCCAAACTTGTGCTTCTGTGATATGTATGTTATATGTAACGTCCAGGAAAAGACGTTTTGTTCTAGTCCCCCTGAAGATGTCTTCTGGAGGTTCGGAAATGACGTCATAACAATGTATAGAAAAGACATATTAAAAACTTTCATTCTGCCCCCTCTGAAGACCTCTTTTTTACGTTTTCTGGACCACTTTTTGCTCAGTGGGTGGGGATCGTTAAAGTTGATTGGGTCACATTCTGACCTCGGACGCTTTTTGAGACAAGATGGACATGTGCCTGTCCCAAACTTGTGTTCATGTGTGAACATCCACACTCTGCTGAGGCACAGCTCTTCATATGTGAATCCATGTGAGTAGCATTTTTGTGTCTTAGTCCATGAAGCTGCCAATGAACTCATATCACTGAAGTAACTGATATCATGTTGATGATTAATAAGGATACAATGAAGATTAATGGTCATTATACAACAGGTTGCATAAAGAAAATAAAATGTGGTTTCCTGGTGATTGGTTATATCATATTGGTTCTCATGATGTGTACAGTTTTTTATCTCATCATTATAAAGTGATACCTTCCAATCTGTGCAGTGGTTTATTGATGTGATATGAAATGAGGCTGCAGGTCGCTTTAGTTAAAGGTGAAATATTTAACTGAAAACTACAGCCTCGTCTTCATGACGATGATCACAGGTCATTTTCTTTTCCCCACAAATAATGATATGTTTTCTTCTGTTGGCCCAGTCACAGGGATCAGCTGATCCAGAATGTTGCTGCTCTAGTCCTCACCAGGACCAAAAGAAGTGGACCATCACTCCAGTTCAGAGGTCTTTAGACTGGCTTCCAAATCAGTGACCTCTTTGAGCTTGTGAACCATCCAGACCTCTCAGGTCTTCTCTTACAGGTCTCCCCTCTGGCTCTGACCCCTGAGTCAGAACCATATGAACCATTTAGACTGCCCAGGTCCAACTCTTGTTCAAAAAACCCAACCGGACCCTTTGAGCCATTTCCTGACACATTATTGATATTCTTGCATCATGTATGCTGAGGTCAGTTACTGTTCTTACACTGGACTGTATTATTACCCACACAGTACAATATGTCTGATGCTGGTACACACATATTGTACTATCCTGGAAATAATACAGTCCAGGGTTAGGGTAGGTCATTCTCATGAGGAAAGACCATATCTGTTCAGATCAGACCTCACAAGGTCAGATCTTTTCTTTAGTTTGACTTTGCATATGAACATACAGGCAGCTAAATGATTTCTTTTGCATTTAACTGCCTGTATGTTCATGTGCAGGTGTTTGGGGTATTTTTTACAACTGACGATATGATCCAGACGCCCTCCCCCCCAATCTTAAACTGGTCATGCCCAGGGTTCTGCAGGCTGCTAAATTTCCTAACATCCTATATCCATGGGCATGCATCTAGTCCTCCAACACTCCTCCCCTCCCTCTGGGTATTTAGCCTCTTCCTTTCTTTAGCCTCCTCTATCCAGGGTACAGTCAGGATGTCTAGGATGTCTGGTTTCAAAGTAGACTGGGAGATGTTAGGTGTGATCCTTAGCTGCACCCTTAGGCCAACCTTCACTTTTCCATCCTTGACCTACAGCGCCTTGCAAAAGTATTCACCCCCCTTTGTTTTTTACCTATTTTGTTAGATTCCAACCTTTAATTTAAATGTTTTTCATCTGAATATTACATGTGATGGATCTGCACAAAGTAATCTAAGTTATTGAAGTGAAATGAGAAAAATATATATAAAAGAATAATTTTAAGAATTAAAAAAGTTGAAATTGGCATGTGCAAATGTATTCACCCCCTTTGCTGTGAAGCCCCTTAAAAAGTGCTGGTGCAATCTATTACCTTCACAAGACACAGAATTAGTCAGATGAAGTCCACCTGTGTTCAATCTAAGTGTCACATGATGTGTCAGTATAAACACACCTTTTCTGAGAGGCCCTAATGGGCTGCAACTCCACTTAGCAAGAAGCATCACATCATGAAGACCAAGGAGCTCTCCAAACAAGTCAGGGACAAAGTTATAGAGAGATGCAAGTCAGGACTAGGTTATAAAAAAATATCTACATCTTTGATGATCCCCCGGAGCACCATCAAATCCATAATCGCCAAATGGAAACAACACGGGACCACAACAAACCTGCCAAGACAGGGCCGACCACCAAAACTCACAGACTGGGCAAAGAGGGCATTGATCAGAGAGGCAACAGAGAGACCAAAGGTAACCCTGAAGGAGCTGCAGAGTTCCACGGCAAACACTGGTGTGTCTGTCCATAGAACCACAATAAGCCGTACACTCCATCGAGCTGGGCTTTCTGGAAGAGTGGCCAGAAAAAAAGCCTTTACTTAGTGTTAAAAATAAGAAGGCACATTTTGAGTTTGCCAAAAAGCATGTGGCCGACCCCCTAAATGTATGGCAGAAGGTGATCTGGTCAGATGAGACTAAAATTTAACTTTTTGGCCACAAAGGGAAATGCTATGTCTGGCGGCAACCCAACACATCCCATCACCCCAAGAACACCGCCCCCACAGTGAAACATGGTGGTGGCAGCATCATGCTGTGGGGATGTTTTGCAGCAGCAGGGACTGGGAAACTGGTCCGCATAGAGGGAAAGATGGATGGTGCTAAATACAGGGACATTCTGGAGCAAAACCTGTTTCAGTCTGCCTGTGATTTGCGACTGGGACGGAGGTTCACCTTCCAGCAGGACAATGACCCGAAGCATACTGCTAAAGCTAAGCTTGAATGGTCTAAGGAGAAGAAGTTAAATGTGTTAGAACTGCCTAGTCAAAGCCCGGGCCTCAATCCAACTGAAAATCTATGGTTTGACTTGAAGACAGCCGTTCACAAGCAGAAACCATCCAACTTGGAGGAGCTGGGGAAGTTTTGCCATTAGGAATGGGCAAAAATTCCAGTTGCAAGATGTGGCAAGCTCATAGAGACTTATCATAAGAGACTTACAGCTGTAATTGCTGCAAAAGGTGGCTCTACAAAGTACTGACTTCAGGGGGGTAAATAATTATGCACACTGAAGTTTTTTGTTTTTTGGCCTTTTTGTTGTTTGCTTCTCAATAAAAAAAAAATTTCACATCTTCAAAGTTGTTGGCATGTTCTGTACATGAAATGATGCAAATGCTCAAACAATACATTTTAATTCCAGGTTGTGAGGTATTTAAACGTGAAAAATTCCTAGGGGGGTGAATACTTTTGCAAGGCGCTGTATGTGGCCTCTCTCCATCCTTGATGAAGTACATGTTCTCGGCTGGGACACTGAAAAAAAAGTTGGCACAACAATCCAGGCCCAGTCACTGAACACAGACACAGAGGAGGCTCTGACCCCATGGGGCCAGAGACACAGAAAAAAACACACCAATGCACATCGGCCCTCACCATACCGGGACACAGCAACACACAAGAGGCAGTTATGACTCTAAGTGCCACTACACCCTGAAGGTGCAATCAACATGCACAGGTGCAATCTCCAGTGACTCCAGCCCCATGACCCAAAGGCCTTCTCCTTATGTAATAAGAACCCAGACAATACTAGAACCATGCTACATAAAATAAGACCATGAGGTCCAAAGTAAAAGCTAAAATCATAAAATAAGTAAGAAAAAGAAAGTCAATTTAAAGGGGGTGAAAGCGGAAAACAGATTTATTTAACAAACATAGAAAGACAATAATAACTAGCACCCCTGTGGGGTTCTGATGGGCCCTCGCCCCACGTGGCACAGCTGGCCTGATGCATCGCCATTCTCTCCAGTCGCTGACCTCTGTGGATTTGACTGTCTTGGAGGCAGTCATTTGCTCAGTAGAAGAAGTATGATTTGCAGCTTTTCAGCCAAAATCCTTAAAAGCTGTTTTTGTGGAAGAACATAAGAGTTTTGCAGGGCGCCACAGTCACGCTCTTTAACTACTACTACGACTAGCCAGATTTTTGGATATGATGTGTCCCAAGGTCTCTTCTACAGAATGGAGTTAAAATAACCTCAGATTTGTAAAGCCTGTGCTTTAGAGGCAGCCATTTGTATGCTTTAGCAAAAAGCAGCACTTTTGTTTGAGGGGGTGCTGTTGCCAAACAAAGCCTCATTTAGAAAGTTGAACAGTACTTTAAAAGTACAGTATTGTGGGTCCCTTTGGCTGGAGGTTCAGCCTCCTATCATGAAATCTGTAGGAGTATGCTTAAGAAAAAACCCTAAAATAAGCCAAAGTCCTGAAATGCCAAATTTTCATTTTAAACTGGCTGACTTCCTGGTGGGCATGGCCCATGGGTCCAAGAGGCATTTTTTGTTTGTCTTAAGGTTCTTTATGAGCCTGCCAAGTTTCATAGGTTTGGGTCAAATACAGGGGCGGGGCTTCACATTTGATATTTTGTGGGGAGCCAATTTTAGGTGTGTCTCCATTTTGACAGTGAAGGCATTAAGAGGATGGTCCTCCTGACAGGTGTTCCAACTTTCATGAACCCAGCAGATTTCTAAAGTGATTTCCAAGAACTCACATTGTTTTGCAAACTCTGTAGCACCACCTTGGTGTATTTTCACAAAACTTGCCGAAAATTATAATGCAGCATTAGCATGGGTGTAAGTCTGTCATGTACGGCATGTAGCTGCATAGAATCAATGTAGCTTGGGGCTACATTGGCCATAAATGGATGACTGCATTTCTTGTTACCAGTAGGTGGTGCTATGAAATATCTGACATATGTTGATATCATGTGGCTCAGGAGTGTTGATGTAGTAAACATGGTGGAATATGTGCCATTTGGTCAACGAGTCAAAGAATGACAGAGTTAGAGCCATTTATGTGTTCACAAGTATGCGTAAGGGAAACACAGAAGTTTCACAGGGTGCCATGGCCGCGACCTTTGCAGGTATCACATGGTTTTGGAATATAAAGTTGTTCCAGGTCTCAACTACAAGCTGGAGGAAAAGAACATGGAAAGTGTTAACAGTTTGCTTTAAAAGCAGTTATTTGTCAGTGCTTGCAAAAAGCACAACTTTTACTTGAAGAGGTGTCATTTAAAAACTAGAACACCTATTACAAAAATCCCATGTTGTTTTGCAGTACACTGTTGTGGGAACTTGGAAAAAAAGTTTCAAGCTGATAGCATTAAATCCCTAGGACAAGTATCTTTTTGAAAATACCCAAAAAATGGCAGGAAATCGTAAAATGCCAGATTTTCAAGGCAAAATGGCAGAGTTGTTGCTGATTTCATCAGGTTGTGACATTCTCAGGCAATTTGCCAATCCAAAATGTGAAAAAACACCTTAGCCTTCACCACTAGGTGGCACTATAACATACAAAGGCATTGTGGTGTCAATGTGTTTGGGGTCAGACTGTTATTAAACGTGGAGAGTTTGGTGGAGCTGAGAGCACGTAAGGCAAAGTTATGGCAAATAAAAGGGTCAAAATGACAGACCTTACTTTGCTGCACTGCCATGGCCACGCCCTTTGGCAAGGCATCACAATATTGATTCTGGATGAAGTTCAAGGTGTTTGTGATTTTTTCAGACCATTGTGACTTCGGTAGTGTAAACGTAGTGGGAGCTGTTCATATCAACTGTATCAACAGCTGCACTGAGATCTAAAATAATTAAAATTGAGCCCTCTCCTCTGTCTGCTGCTAAAAGAAGGTCGTTGGTCACTCTGAGGAGGGCCGTCTCAGTGCTGTGACCTGCTCTTAAACCAGACTGAAATCTCTCAAAGAGGTTGTTTTCAGACATAAAAAGTAAAAGCTGTGTAGAAACCACCTTCCCTAAAAGTTTTTATAAAAATGGAAGATTTCAAATCCATCTAAACTTGTTAAAATTAGAGGGACTGGTTTATTTAAAAGGGGTTGGACCACAGCGTGTTAAAAAACAGACAGGGAACCATTAATAATGGATAAAATGCTGGGCCCAACTGTGTTAAAATCCTCTTTAAGAAATCTGGCGGGGATAAACTCAAGACTGCATGTAGTTGGTTTCATATGGGTTAAAATGTCAGATTAAAAGAGTAAGGACACTGGCTCAAATCTGCTAAAATAACAAAGAACTTCCCTACTAGCATGTACAAGTTGATCTGGAGGAGTGATCTGATGCCTGATGTCCATAAACTTTTTAATAAAATGAGCTACAAACTTCTCACAGGTGTCTTAAGAAGCATTAGTAAAATAAGAGGGGAAGGGGTTAGTAAGGAAATCGTAAATCTTAAATCAAACTCTGGGATTTCAATGGTTGGCTAAAATCAAATCAGAATAAAATGCTGCCCTTAGAGGGGCGTGGTTATGGCACTGAACTAAGCAGATGTTCTTTTGGCAAATTTTGAGTTAAATCCTGTGAATTATCCTATAACCTCTCAAGCAGCCCAAGACAGTCTGGCTGCAAACCTGCACTGTCAGGAACCTTCGTTGCAGACCTGCACTGTTTGACCCACTTCACTGATAGGACTGGAAGTTGATTCAAAGCCTTTCAAAATAAAAGGGAATGTACCGGAAGTGTGTATTTCTCAGAAGTCAATTTTGAAGCCTTCCAAAATAAAAGCAACTGTACCTGGAAGTACATATTTTTTGTCTTGTGTGAATATACTTTATTATGGGGGGCTTTATTTTATGTTTACATTGTGAATATGATTTATTTGTGTATTCATGTGTTCAATTAAAAAGATGAAAAAAGAGGTATACGTTTGCAGTTCAACAGGATAATAGAAAAAATACAAGTAAATATCATAATAAAAAATAGAGAAAATACAAAACAGGATGACCACGTTGACAAATAATAATAATAAATAAGACAAATAATGCAAACTAAACATACATATTTTGTTATTATCCCCTAAATCATGAATTGTTTTACACCAGTATTTTAATTTATTCATTAAAATGGATAGCTCTTAATTTGGTTAGCAATACAAATTCATTAAAAAAAATCTGTTAACACACCTTATGTGTAATTTCATTATGCTTCTAAACTCTAAGTAATTGCTGATTGTTCTTTGCTTTTATATCATTATTTATCATTGAAAATGAAACCTCACGCACTTTTGGATTAATTTAGCCTTTTTATTGGTTTACACAAATCTTGAACACAGGCATACCTTGTGTGTTCGCAATTGTTCCACCTTATCATAATTCATTAATAATTACATAATATTTCTTTTCATACTGCAATTTTCTTACCTGTGCTGTCGGACCACCTGTATTTCCCAGGAGGGTGTGAGGGATGATGATTTTAAATTAACTTCGCTTTATCTGTTCAAAGTGAATCACTGAGTACTGAGTTACATGAGCCAGACAGCCAATAACATCTGTTACAGGAGAAAACAGAGTAGACACAAAGCAAACTTTCAATAATGTCTGTTCATTTGTTAAATGTCAGGCGTCTTCACTTTGGCTGCAAATGTTTGTTAGCCTGTATCCATTCTGCTGCTTTTTACAGTGATCCACTACTCGGCCCACCGCTCTGGTCTAAAGAGAAAATAACATAATTTGGATTTGTTTAAATAAGTTGCTTACACCAATCAAGTAGTCAGTGATCATACATAGATAATAATGGGTGTTTTCATACATATCAAAATGCCAACAACAGTCACAGCCTTCTCATGTCAAGCTTATTTCACAGATGTATATAAATAATACATCCATGGCTAATCCTAAAGTTAGCCTAGTTAGCCCTAGCCACTGTTACCATAACTATGATAACAGCGCTTAATTTGCTTATACTAATCAAGTACAAAACCCAAAACCAGTGAAGTTGGCACATTGTGTAAATCGTAAATAAAAACAGAATACAATGATTTGCAAATCCCTTTCAACCTATATTCAATTGAATACACTGCAAAGACAAGATACTTAACGTTCAAACTGGTAAACTGTGTTATTTTTTGCAAATATTACCTCATTTTGAATTTGATGCCTGCAACATGTTTCAAAAAAGCTGGCACAAGTGGCAAAAAAGACTGAGAAAGTTGAGGAATGCTCATCAAACACTTATTTGGAGCATCCCACAGGTGAACAGGCTAATTGAGAACAGGTGGGTGCCATGATTGGGTATAAAAGCAGCTTCCCTGAAATGGTCAGTCATTCACAAACAAGGATGGGGCGAGGGTCACCACTTTGTGAACAAATGCGTGAGCAAATTGTCCAACAGTTCAAGAACAACATTTCTCAACGAGCTATTGCAAGGAATTTAGGGATTTCGTCATCTACGGTCTGTAATATCATCAAAAGGTTCAGAGAATCTGGAGAAATTACTGCACGTAAGCGGCAAGGCCGAAAACCAACATTGAATGCCCGTGACCTTCGATCCCTCAGGCGGTACTGCATCAAAAACCGGCATCACTGTGTAAAGGATATCACCACATGGGCTCAGGAACACTTCAGAAAACCACTGTCAGTAACTACAGTTCATCACTACATCTGTAAGTGCAAGTTAAAACTCTACTATGCAAAGCGAAAGCCATTTATCAACAACACCCAGAAACGCCGCCGGCTTCGCTGGGCCCGAGCTCATCTAAGATGGACTGATGCAAAGTGGAAAAGTGTTCTGTGGTCTGACGAGTCCACATTTCAAATTGTTTTTGGAAAGTGTGGTCGTCGTGTCCTCCGGACCAAAGAGGAAAAGAACCAGCCGGACTGTTATAGGCGCAAAGTTCAACAGCCAGCATCTGTGATGGTATGGGGGTGTATTAGTGCCCAAGGCATGGGTAACATACACATCTGTGAAGGCACCATTAATGCTGAAAGGTACATACAGGTTTTGGAGCAACATATGTTGCCATCCAAGCAACGTCTTTTTCATGGACGCCCCTGCTTATTTCAGCAAGACAATGCCAAGCCACATTCTGCACGTGTTACAACAGCGTGTCTTCGTAGTAAAAGAGTGCGGGTACTAGACTGGCCTGCCTGTAGTCCAGACCTGTCCCCCATTGAAAATGTGTGGCGCATTATGAAGCATAAAATACAACAACGGAGACCCCGGACTGTTGAACAACTTAAGCTGTACATCAAGCAAGAATGGGAAAGAATTCCACCCAAAAAGCTTCAACAATTGGTCTCCTCAGTTCCCAAACGTTTACTGAGTGTTGTTAAAAGGAAAGGCGATGTAACACAGTGGTAAAAATGCCCCTGTGCCAACTTTTTTGTAATGTGTTGCTGCCATTAAATTCTAAGTTTATGATTATTTGCAAAAGAAAATAAAGCTTCTCAGTTCGAACATTAAATATCTTGTGTTTGCAGTGTATTCAATTGAATTTAAGTTGAAAAGGATTTGCAAATCATTGTATTCTGTTTTTATTTACGATTTACACAACGTGCCAACTTCACTGGTTTTGGGTTTTGTAGTCAGTGATCATACAGTGATAATTTTGGGTGTTTTCATGCATACCTAAAGAAGAGCAGTCTTGATGCCATAGAACTGAACAACTACTAGCCCATCTCAAATCTGCCGTTTTAGGCAAAGTCCTCGAAAAATTTGTTTACCAACAGCTTACTGACTTTCTCCTAATGAACAACTCCTTTGATGTTTTCCAGTCAGGTTTGAGACCCCATCACAGCACTAAGACCGCTTTTATCAAGGTGACAAATGACATCCGGCTGAACACTGACGCAGGCAAAGTCTCAGTTTTCGTCCTGCTAGATCCGAGTGCTGCTTTTGACACTGTGGATCATGAGATCCTGTTACAGAGACTAGAGGACTGGGTGGGCATCTCTGGCACTGCCCTAAATTGGTTGAAGTCCTATCTAGAGGACAGGAATTACTTTGTTGAAATTGGTAACTGTGTCTCGGACCACATGACCTTGACCTGTGGGGTGCCCCAAGGGTCAATCCTGGGACCCCTTCTGTTCAATCTCTACACACTGCCTTTAGGCCAGTTAATAAAAAGTAATAATGTGTCTACCACAACTATGCAGACGACACTCAGATCTATGTCTCAGTGACAGCAGGTGAATATGGACCAGTGGATTCACTCTGTCACTGCATCCAACAGGTCAGTGTGTGGATGCAGCACAACTTTCTCCAGCTAAATTCAGACAAGACTGAAGTCATTGTATTTGGTCCACAGGAACAACAAAGAGGAAGTGTCAGCACTCACCTCCACCATTTTACAATACTTTGTCACTAAGTATTTGTTTAACTTTACAAGAGAGGGAAATTTTCTAGTACAAAAACATGCAAAGCATTTAACCTCTGGGAAATTAATTATAAGACCTTAAAAAGAGTCACTTTTTATCTTGTACTTCTTGTTGATGAAAATAATAAGAAGGTAGGTTATAGTTCAGGTAGAACGACTTTTCAAAAGTTGTAACAGGTCATTCTGAGAGGAAATCAACAACATTCTTTTCATAAGCCTCTTTCATTTTTCTCCTCTGCAACTTTCAAGAGCAAAGAACTTTCAAGTACACAATAAAATAGTGGGAATAACTGCAGTCAATTCCAGCAAAATGAAATAAATAACCATATTTAAAATGTAAATATATAGATGAATTATGAACTCTTGTCCTGTCACATCTGCCTTTCAGTCCTAGAGTCCTCATTAATGTATCAGAAGTAGGTTTTAGTGCAGGTAGAACCACTTTTTTATTGTAAACATGAGGTAATGCGTGTGAGGAAATCAGAATATTTTGTGGGACACTGCACATATTGGACAAACTTCTTTAAACAGGCATGATTAAAGTTCCCAGCTATGACGAAGGCTCCCCCTGATGACATCAAACAGCTCTGAGGGAGCCAAGCTAATGCTAGCATAGTTATCTAGCTAGCTAGTTAGCTCAACTGCAGCGTCGGGGACAAGCGGATGGAGCCAGGTTTCCGTAATCATCATCACAGAACAGTCACAAATAAACCGATCGCCTGCCATCTGAAGGTCCAATTCGTCAGTTTTGTAAATGACAGATCTGGTATTGGTCAGCTCATCAGTGTCGGTCTAGCGGCTGCTTCTGTAGCCGAGCAGAGAGCCCGGTGTTCTCGCTGTGTCCAGCCGTATACTGTGCGAGCGCTGAAAGTCAGTCGTTATGTCGGACTTGCAGGCAAAAACAACATTCAGCCACGCTGTGTGACTGTAGGTGAGTTTTGCCCCATACACTCCATCATCCATACACACAGCAGAGCTCAGAGCTGCTTTCATAACGTGCCACCATCTTTCACAACGTCATCATTCTGCGCAGCTTGGACGCTGAACAGTGTTTACTATTTCATGAGAAATTAAGAATATATCGGCGTTATATCGGCAAACTCTGGCCGATGTTGAATCCTTTGAAAAGGGCTAAAATCAGCCAATTTAATCAGCCGGCCGATATATTGGTCGGGCCCTAATCCTGACCACTGTTCCCTCTCTCTTGTAATGAGAGAAAAATGGTTGATCTTTGCTTACTACAGGCCAAACACTCTATTGTTCTGTGTTGGAAGAATGCTGGTTGCCCCTCTCTTGACTACTGGTTAGCTAATTTATTTAGAACTGATTAAGAATGGTAATATTGAAGGAGTTATTGAGAGAGTAAGCTAACTGAAAACATTTCACTTTATATGGGATTGTATGCTGAAATGTACAGGGTTTGTTTTTTTTGTTTATTTATTTATTTATTATTATTATCATTTTTTGAGACCCTCAGCACAGTGAATTTATGACCCAATTTTTAGGCTTATTTCTGTTTTATCTATGTATTTATTTATTTTATTCATATATTTATTTTTTCATTATTATTATTATTATTATTATAATTATTATTATTATTATTATTATTATTATTGTTGTATTATTATCTTATTATTTTCATTTTTTTAAATATTTTCATTATTTTCATCTCTGCCAAATGTTTGTTATGTTCAGATGTTTGGTTTCAATGTTTATTCGAAAATCAATAATTACATGCTCAAAAAAAATACTGCCCTTGCATCTTAACTTCCAGTGGCGCTGCTAAGCTGGTGACTTGGACAGTAGTATTGCTGCTGCTACTTTTTCGGTGTTTTTGGTTGCTTTTCTTGTGTCGTGTTGTGTTGGGTTATCATATAAAGTGCTGCTAAGCACTGTTAGGTGTGCTGTAGTCTCCCACTAGAATTGCTAACCAGCATGGCTAATTTGCATAACCGTCAAATTGCCCTGTGGACAAGAGTTCTGCTAGTCCTCAGCTCTACAAGCTTTTTTCATCATGCAGATGTTTATACCCCTCCTGTTTCTACTTCTGATAGTTCAAAAGCTCCTATACATGTGTCCACCCGCATCATTGGTTCCATTGGCAGGCACCAGTGTTCATGTATTATGCTTCTACATAAAAGACACTTGGTGTAAACAATTCACAATCAAGGCGACTGTAGGTGACCCTGACTTGGAGCACTACTCTCTGTGTCTCTGCAGCCATATTACCTGCGCAGGGAGTTTGGGAACATTATTACCTGTAAAAGAAATGTTGCGAAAGCCACAAACTGGTGTATGAAATGTGCGCATAATCAGCTTCTGCAGACTCCCATGGACCCCATTTTTCTTCTTGGAGATTTTAACCACTGTAGGCTAGAGCCTGTTTTACCTGGGCTTTATCACTATGCAAAGTGTAGCCCATGGAATAACAAAATTCTTGACAAATGTTATGGATATATCAACGGTGCTTACATAACTAAGTCTCTCCCACCTCTTTCCAACTCTGATCACGTAACAGTTCATCTTATTCCCATGTACAGGACTACGCTCAAGTCCAGCAAGCCTCAACAAAAATCCATACTGCAATGGAATGACTGCATAGAGACATCCCAGGATTGTTTTAAGCGCACAAACTAGAGCATTTTCATGATATGGAGCTGAATGAGGCAACAGAGGCTATTACAGACTACATTAAATTCTGTATTGAAAACATAGTTCCAAAAAAAGTGGTCACTCATTTTCCCAACAATAAGCCTTACATAACCAAGGAGGTGAAATTGTGCATTAACAAAAAGAAGACTGCTTTTAAAACAAAGATCGTGCAGGTGTAGCCACTGCAGGAAAAGAAATTAAAGCAGTCTTGAGGGAGGAGTAAAAAATTGTGGGACTCCATGAAGAGAAAGACAAATATGATGACTACAACTAAAAAGAGAATTGTCACCCCTAACAATCTTGACAAAGCTAACTCTTTAAATGATTTCTTCTTGAGATTTGACTCACAGTCCTCTCAGACCTCTTCCCCACCCAGGCTGGATGATTCCTTTGAGAATTGTTCTTTTTCTAACTGGGTGGAAATCAACCCCATAGAGGTCCAATCCATCTTTAGGAAAGTGAGCACTAAGAAGTCTATGGGACCTGATGGTATACCAGGCATCCTGCTTCAGTCCTGTTCATCTGAATTAACAAATTTTCAGATGATACCATCATCTTGAGTCTTTCGTATGTTGGTGACTTTCCCTTTGTGTATTTTAATGAGATAACTTGTTTTAAGGACTAGTGTGAGTAAAACAATCTCATTTCAAATACAACAAAAACTAAAAAGATGGTTTTTGACCCAAGGGGGTACGGAAACACGACTCTGTAGTAATAGGCAACAGCGTTACTGATCAGATTGCCTCCTACAAGTATCTAGGGACATAGACGATTGTTTTAAATGGTCGGATCATGTTGACTTCCTCTGAAGCAAATTATCTTAAAGACTGCATTTACTTCACAGGCTAAGGCTGTTTGGTGTCAGGCGTGAAATCATGTTGATTTTCTATAATGCCATCTTTGAAAGTTTTCTGAGATATGAACTGGAGGCCTGGTTTTTGGCACACTTTCCATCCAGAGTAAATAAAAAGTCTGTGAACTGATGAAATCTGCTATAAAGGTGAGAGGTCAAAAAGACCAGCCTTCCCTTCAGTCTGCCTTCGCCTTTAACCAGGCACATAAAATTGTGAATGATCCTTCTCATATTATTTTTATAGAATATGAACTTCTGTCTTCTGGGAGATGATTCAGAGCAAGTGAACACAAAACAAACCACTAGAAACCAACTTTTCTCCCAAAATCTATATCTCTTCTTAACAAAAAGTCTGAGTAATTCTTTTCCTGCAATTGATAAAAAAATGTTTGTATATTTTTTTCAGCTTATTTATTGCCACCAGTCTCTTATCTGTTATTATTATTATTATTATTCTGTTTTTATCCATGTCTTTATTCTTCTTGTCGTTGTTCCATCATTTTAACTTGTGTCTACTTATTTTCTCTGCTTATTGTAACAAGCACTGCACTTTAATCTTCTTATGCAATAACTACTGACCATACTTGTGGCTGACCTCTTGCTTATGTAACTGTTTTATGTTGTCTAATGTTTTTTATGTATATCGTGTCCTTAGCCAGTAGCACTGATGTCTAAGACAAATTTTTCTGCAACAGACGATAAAGCCTATCTATCTATCTATCTATCTATCTATCTATCTATCTATCTATCTATCTATCTATCTTTAACAGCCTTCTGGTAGTTTTTCATTGAGTCTCTCCATTTTTCATGAGAAACCAGTCTTCTTCCATTTTGTTCATTTCTCCTACATAATTTCTTTAACTCATATGTGGACTCTGTAGGCCAGGGCTGGGGCTCTTTGTTTGAGCTTTTTAATTTCAAAGGAGCAACAGAGTCCAAGATGGTTCTATAAATATGATGAAAAAGAGAGACCAGCTCTTCTGTGTTAAAAACTGGATTAAAATCTGGACTGAAGGCAGTCAAAGATGCAGAAATAAAAAGATCTGAAAACTTGCTAGCAGACGTTGGATTAAAAACTCTTTGAAAAAGGGGAGTATGATCAATAAAAGAAAGCTGGGATAAAACCATGGGGAATAAAACCAGTTTGTGATCTGACACACAGATATCCTGTGTTAAAAAACTCACCAGGGCTAAGCCAGTAAACAAAACTCAATCTAGACAATAATAAAATCACCTCTAATAAGAATTCTTTAATATTTAAATATAACTTTGAAAACTCTTAAATAAACACAGTGTTGTGTTTGGGGGGTCTATAGATGATTAAAATTAAAATAGGGTCTTTCAATTTAGAAAGGTGCTCAAAAGAACTCAAAGTGCTAAGGGTGATGAGGGTGCATTTATCGGGGTGGTGGCTTCAAGTCTGACTTCACTGACCTTATTCTGTGATGATATCCATTAAAATGTGTTATTGCATGTTGTGTCAGAATGACTCTCTATTTAAGAGCCGTTTGACTTTTTTCTTTTAAATAAAAATGTCATCAAGACACAGAATGCAGCTGTGCCAGAGGCTCAAGACGCACCAAACCAGAGATCCCCGAGGCTGCGAGGGCCCGTTTGGTGCTGCTGGCTGCACTTTTTTAAAGACCATGATTTTTATCTCTGCCTGTTTGTGTCCTCAATAAAGTCAAGGATCAAACTTCAGTCCTGTTTTTTATCAGTGTTGTTTTTCAGTCATCTATCAAATTATGATCAACAATCAGCCGCGTGATCCATGTGAAGGGCAAGTCAGATAAAGTTCATATGCTGACACAATCAGGTCAGTGTGGTGATCCTGCAGAGGCTCCGCCCACTCCAGCATCCACTGTGAGTATATGAGGAGCTTCATCACCTGGATCAAATCAGAGTTACCTGGAAGGTGAGACTGAAGATACTTTGACAGCAACAATCAGCTGATCATCAATATGAAACCTGTGCTGGTCCTCTGCATCCTGCTGTGTGCTGCATCTGCAGGTAAGAAACACACACATATACACAAACTTGTACAAAATAACACACATATACACAATCACCTAAAAGCAAACACAAAAACCCTCGAAATATGTATATTTGTCTCTGCAGCTCCAGCTGAAAAAGAGAATCAGCCTGCAGGTCAGTATTAAGGGCATAAAAAACACAAACTGTGACATACATACATACATATATATATATATATATATATATGTGTGTGTGTGTGTGTGTGTGTGTGTGTGTTTATGTATATATATATGTATGTGTGTGTGTGTGTGAGAAATACATATAAAGATTGATAACCGTCAAGCCATATCATCCAAATTTTTACACAAAAAATGTTCTCCACATATGAATTTCAGAATTTCTTCAGCCACTGAATCCATTACGCCAGAATCACAGATTTTTTAGATTAATTTTATATTAACATTGATTCAGAGAAAAAAGCTGACATTAACTGATCATTGTCTCTTCAGTCATTTTGATTTTTTATGTTTTATTAAATCTATTGACAAGTGAATAGTCATTGAAGTCTCAATAACTTTATCAACTATTTAAAAATGTGATGTTACCATGTCTGTTTTGATTAGACCTGTCATATATTACTATATTAATAAACTAGAGTTGTTCTGAGAGCACAAACCCCCACAGATGTCTCTCTGACATTGTTAGTGTTATAAAATTTGATTTTATTGATATTCAATAAATAATCATGATCATGTTTTTTGTCTAAATCAGGCAGGATCACAGCACGTGTGTTAGTTTGTAGATTCATCATAAACTATAATTCATCTTGATCCATAAAACTTTGGGACATTGAAAAATGCTCCCTTCAGAACAAGCTAAGGTTGGCTGGGTGTGTCTGTGACTCTGCTGTAGATGTTTCAGAGCCTCAGGAGGAGATGATGAGGATGATGGTCAAAGAGGAAGAACAGGAGCTGCCTGAAGATCTAGTCCCTGAACTCAAATATGGTGAGGAGAGTGGAAACATGTTACTGAGGAAGTTTACCGGTTTTTATGAATCATTAATTACTGATTTCATTTATGTTTGCATGTTATCATGTCGTAACTGTCTTTTTGTGTTCGAGCAGCAGCTGAGTTTCAGCAGGTGGAAGATCCTGAAGGCAACATCACATTTTACTTTTTATTTGTTTGTTTTAATGTGAAAAGAAAAAAATTAAGTGAACTTTTTAACAAATGAACCATAAATCCTCATGATGGGATCAGAGGATAAAGACAGAAAACGTGACTGAAAAACATTTAACTGATTTTATAGTTAGTGTCTCATCTGTTAACATGAAGGGGGCGGAGCTTATGAGCTTCCTGTACTGCAGGCAGTCAGCAGGGGGAGCTCTGAGTGTTTTGGCTTCACTTTGCCATGTCGTCCATTATATAAAGTTCATAGTTAAAGACACATAAATGTTTTATTTGCATCAGTTTAATCCAAGAGCACTGAATATCTGCTGATTAATTAAATAATTTTCTCTTGTTTTCTGTGTGTGTCTTCAGCTCGTTCTTCTTCGTGCTCTACTGGATGGCACCTACACTCTGGTGTCTGCTACAAGTTTTTCACCTTCAGCAAGAATTGGACTGATGCTTTGGTAAAGACTGATTTACATTTTTACCAATAATCACCTGTGACCGAGAACACCCTCTGATAAACTTCATTCATTCAGGATATTTTAAACATGGTCCTCAAACAGAGGAGATGGTCGACACAGATGTGGTTCATGAAGACCGTGTTGTTGAGTAAACCTCCTCAATCAGACTTCAGCTCCTTCTGCTTGTTTGAAGTTTTTCAGACGTGTTCACAGGTCAAAATGTTTAAAACAGCTGTTTCTGAATGTTTGAGTCCATGATGGTTTGTTATTGGTCAGTCTGTCTGAGTCTCTGTGCGCCCCCTTGTGTCCAACAGGAGGACTGTTACAATAACGGCGCTCAGCTGGCCTCAGTGACGTCTGGTTTGCAGTACGATTTCCTACAGCAGCTTGCAAGTCCCACACATGCGACATACACCTGGTTAGGAGGTATCTACGTGCAGGTGAGTCTGGTTTAGGTGGAAATCAGCCATCTCGTAACTTTAGTAAGAGTTTGTCCAGTTTAAAGACTTCAAAAATCTTCTGTTAATCAGAAAACATTTGTATTTAATATAACATTGACCTCCATCTTTTTGTAAACATTATTTAAATAAAAACATAAAGTAACTGAAATGTGAATGCTAATTCTGTCAGGACCACTTTGTCAAGAAAACACTCCAGACCAGTTTTTTTAAATCGAGCTTATTGTAGTTATTCACGTTAAGCTTTATTAGCAAATATTTGAATTTGGCAGTTTGGTTCTGATGGGGGTCTCTCTCTCTATCAAACATGTACTGAAGTATTTTATGGTCATTTAAAACATGATTTTAAGTTTAAAAGAATATTTTTTTTAATTTACTGTTCAAAGTAAAAGACTGCTGACTGCTCACCTGCAGTAACTCAGGAGCCCAACAGGGGGCAGCAGCCACACTGTGGACCACAGGTTCAGATGATCAGCTGATGGAGGTGATCATCCTTACTCTCGGGGGCACTGATCGTGCAGTGGGATAGTGCACTTGGTCAGCAATCAGGAGGTTGCAGGTTCCAGACCAGCTCCAAATAACACATGGCGATGTGTCCTTGGGCAAGCAGTGCTCCCACTGCTGCATCAGTGGCGTGTAAATAGGCATTAAAGTGCGTGAAAGTGTTACTAATACTGATGGATAACTGACATAGAAAATTTAAAAAACCATCAGTGAGTAAACGTGAGTGTGAATGGGTGTGAATGGGTAAGTGTGGCCTCTGGTATAAAGCAGCTTTGAGTAGTCAAAGACTAGATGGGCGATGAGTTCAAGTCCATTTATCATTTACTCTGTTTGTCTCTGCAGAATCAATGGATTTGGATAGATGGAAACAGATTCTTTTATTATGGATGGGGAAATAGATACTCCAACAGCAATTCATACCCCTGTATCAAACTGCAATTATGGCGTAAGTCCACACATGTTTAAGTGACGGTTTGTTCATTACTTCAGAAGGAACAGTTCCCTGAGTTTGGTGTTCATATATATATATGAACACTAAATATATACACAAACACACACACACACACACACACACACACATATATCTATCTATCTATATCTATCTATCTATCATCTATCTATATATCTATCTATCTATATCTATCTATCTATATATATATATATATCTATATATATATATATATATAGATATATATATATCTATATATATATATAGAAAGTGTTTGGGGAGGGTAAAACCTCTCAGAAGTTTGAGTAAGCTCAGCGGGTAGAGCGATGGGTTGCTGACCGGGGGGTCAGGGGTTCGAATCCCGCCATGGGGGCAAAAAAAAGACAGCTACCAGTGTGGGTCCTTGGGCAAGACCCTTATCGCTATCCACAAACTGCAGCTGCTATCACGACTAGACAGACCAACCTGTGCACTGCCTGGATTGATTACAAGAAAGGCTATGACTCGATGCCACATACGTGGATCCTGGAATGCCTGAAGCTGTACAAGGTCAACAAGACTTTAAGAGCCTTCATTGCAAACTCAATGAGTCAATGGAACACCACCCTTGAGGCCAACTTCGAGCCAATTGCACAAGTCTCCATCAAATGTGGCATATACCAAGGTGATGCTCTGTCCCCACTGCTGTTCTGCATAGGACTGAACCCCCTCAGCCAAATAATCAACAACACTGGCTACGGATACAGACTCCGAAATGGGACCACCATCAGTCACCTCCTCTTCATGGATGACATCAAGCTGTACGCTAAGAGTGAGTGAGACATCGAGGATCTACAGCAGTGACATCAGAATGTCGTTCGGACTGGAGAAGTGTGGCCGAAGTGTGGTGACAAAAAGAGGGAAGGTAGTCCATACAGAAGGCATTACACTCCCAGAAGGCAGAATAGCAGATGTGGAAGAGAGCTACAAATACCTTGGCGTACCACAGGCAAATGGCAACCACGAAGAGGCCACTAGGAAAGCAGCAACGACCAGGTACCTGAAGCGAGTAAGGCAAGTTCTAAAGAGTCAGCTCAATGGCAGAAACAAGGTTCGGGCAATTAACAGCTATGCCCTGCCAGTGATCAGATACCCAGCTGGAATAATAAACTGGCCAAAGGAGGAAATTCAGGCCACAGACGTTAGAACTCGGGGGGTTTCACCCCAAGTCCAGTATCCAGAGGCTATACACTAAGCGCAAAGAAGGAGGCAGAGGGTTAGTGAGCATCAGAGCCACTATCCAAGATGAAACATCCAAGCTCCATGACTACGTCAGGAAGATGGCCCCAAGAGATCAAGCGCTTAGTGAGTGTCTCAGACAGTGGAAACTGACAGGGAAGGAGGAGCTAGAGGAACCATCATGGGAGGAGAAACCCCTGCATGGGATGTACCACCGACAGATAGCTGAAGATGTCTGAGAAACATCAGACATCTCACTCCAGAAGAGTGCAGTCCTAGGAACAGCTAAGATACTGCGCAGGACCCTCAAGCTCCCAGGCCTCTGGTAGAGGACCCGAGCTGAAGAGGATGAACAGCCACCCACCCCACCGGGGAGAGGGGGTGGGTGAGAGAAGAGGTTTTTTTTTTTATATATATATACATATATATATATATATATATATATATATATATATATATATATATATATATATATATATATATATATATATACACATATATGACTGGACTTATGCCTCTTGATTCCTTGAGGACCAAAGGGCCGCAACAACACCCCTCCAACGGTCACAATTTTGGGAGATCCTCTTCAGCTCGGCCCACGACATAAAGTATACTTTATGTCTTGGGCCGAGCTGAAGAGGCCCAAAAAGCTCAAAAATTAACCTTAAAAGAATGAAGTTTGCTGTAAAAACAATGTTTGTTAAAGTCCAACATTAAGGCTCAGCGTCCACTCTGGAGTATTAGTTACAGAGTTAACTCAGCCCTGACTGAGACCTTAGAGGTAGAAACATGTTGGCTTTTCAATGATCCTGTCCCTGTAATAAAGCTCTGAAGTTCTCTCCTCATTGTCTCTGTTTCTTCTTTCACCTCTTTGTTTACTCTTATTAATCTGCTCTTTTTTATTCTTCTGTTTTTCAGGTGGTTGGTCAAATTCTCAATGTTCAGAAAGAAACCCCTACATCTGTGCCAAACGAGCAGGATGTTAATGAACCAACAGAAACTCTGCTGCTTGTCTTTTGTTATATCTGTTTGCTGTCTGTGATCTTTGATTATTGATTATCATGTTAATTTTGATTGATTGAACATGAACTTGTTGGAGACGTGTCAGTGTGTGATGGTTGTTCTGATTGATGTGGAATAATAAAACAGTTCAGTTTAAAGTTGAAGTTGTCTGTCTTTAAATGTCCCTCAGATTGTTAAACTCAGAGTGTCTGAAGAATCAACAACAGAAACAGAGAGAGCAGAAAGCAAACACAGAAGAGTTGAAATGCTGAAGTGACCTTCACTGATCCTGACAGCTCCACACAGCACAGATGTCCCTCAACATGTTTCTTCATTAATGCTCTGATGCCTTTCTGTTTCCTCCAAATGAACATGAGACATCTTTACTTTGACTTTATTAAACCCTTCAGTAGCTTCTGTTCAGGGTTTGACCTTCAGGAGGGTTCATCATGTGTTTCATTGACCTCTGAACTCTGATTATGGAGAATGACATGTCACAGAAGGTCAGAGGATCCTCACTTAGCTTAGGGTGACTGAAGATCCTCCGTCCTCTGAGGTGATCTTCTCTCATGAGCAGTGCTGGGGTTTCAGCACCCTCAACCTGCAGGACTTATTGCAACTAAAAAGTAACTTTCTGATTTTTTACACCCTTCAGTGTGTTTTAAATGTCTCCTCCATGTGATAGAGCACTCTTATTCACAAGACAAATATCCGTGGCACCAGGACTTCTCTGCCTGTTTCTGAGGGACCAGCAGCTGCCTGAACGGCTCATTCCTCCAATCCAAAAAAACAACTAGTGTGACGTCCCACCATCGTCTCATCCTCAGTTTAAGAACAGCTCAGAACTTCAGCAGGTTGTCTTGATAATGTCTACATGCCTGAATGCACTGAGTAGCTGCCATGTGACTGGCTGATTAGCTATCTGGAGCAGTTGGTCCAAAGTGGCCAGAGATTAAACCTTAGTGATGGATTATTTGATAATAATGATGAATTTGTCTATAATCACTCCCAAGTTTATAAAGCAGCAAACTTTAATGTATTTGGATTTACTAAATTATAGTTAAATAGTTTAATTTTTAGGTTTTAAACTGATCAAAATAGTCACAAAAGTTTAACTCTGCCGTGTGTCCCTGAAACAATGATATGATTACATTTTGTAAATATTGTAGCCCCTTATAGTGCTGGTCAAAACCATCAGGATACCAGCTGGTGTTTCCTGACCTTGCAGTGTAGCTGGATCTGCCTGATTCAGTGCCTGTAATCATGCAGATCCATCTTACCAAGCTTAAATCCACGTTTGTGAGCAGCCAAAAGCAGCACAGCCCAGTGGAGCAGGAAGAGGGACGAGCTACAAGTGAGACAGCAGCAGGATGTGACTGCTCACAAAGAGGTTAGCATAAATGCTAACAGCTTCAGCAGCATCTTCCCCTTATTAACGTTTGAAATATATCAAACAGTCCAAGACGATTTAAGATTTACACACAATATCACTTTTGAAGGCTTCTGAACACATTTTTGGTATTTGGCCTTCGTCCTGTTGTGTTTTCTTTGAAACATGAAAGATATGTGGGAAAGTTGAACTTCTTTAATGTGTCCATGCAGCAGGTAAGTAACACATACAGCCAGCATCGTCGTCTTCTTCTTCGACTCACCCGTATTGTCTAGCATTGACAAAATATGTAGCTCACAGGTCAAAACATTATCTTGGCACCGTCTAATGGCTTACCACATTAACCACTCCTATCACCGCACTAAATGTTATAGTAGACTACAAAACCTGTATTTAACAAGCTGCATAAATGTAAACTCATAGTATTTGGCAAGCTGTTCAGTCTGTGGATATACTGCTACGTAACAAACATTTTATTTGCATAAGCCTGCTTCTACCTGAGTATCCCCACCCCCAGCTTGAGATTTTTCTCTGCAGAGCACCACCATATTGTTTACAATCTTCACGAGAGATCGGCATACACCATGTCTAGACCCAAAACCTATCACTGCTCGGTTGTTGGCTGTAAACAGCTACATATATTTTCACATATAGGCTACCAGCCTCAGAGGACCAAAGGGCCCAGTGAATTAATTTAATTTTGAAGGGAATGAGCAGCTACAGTCGGCTAAAACCTGTATGTGTGTGCCAGTCACTTCACGTCTGACTGCTTCTGAATCTGAGTTCAGTACAAACAATCCGTCACCAAACCTGATGATGGAAATGTGAGTATTTTAGTGAGATGTAGTATTTATTTTGCTCATTGCTATAAGCTAATGCTAACAGCAGGGGGAAGTGAACCAGAGGTAACTGCACAACATGTTCGTCAATGTTCACATTACTTGTTGAAAGTCTGAAGGGTAAACTTTAAAGTATGAACATACCTACATTAGTAAAGAGGAGTTTAACAGTTGGCTGAATATAATCAGTCCTTTACCCACCACATTACCCCTCCATTTCATCTAACATTAGCCCAGAAGGTAGGCTAAGTTAACATCTCTATGTCCCACACCATAAAGCTGAGGTTAGCATGTTGTGCGTTAGTCTGTGATGTTTGGGGGCAACGAGCTTCTCTGTTATCTGGTAACTGGCATGAATTTGTGGTTTGTGTGTGTTCAGCAATGTAACGTGAAGTCCCCGTTGTATGTTACTGTGTTGGCCGCTGCTCTGCTCTGGCTGTTATGAAGGTGACCGCTCTCCAATCCAGCTGTTCTGAACAGAGAGGTTATGTGAGCAAGGAAGAATGCAGCTGTGCTTTATTCATAGGCTTTTTGGACCAAAGTTACTGACGTTTCATGAAGACATCAAGGATCCATGTTAAACTGAAGAAAAGGAACAAATTATGTCTCCTTAAGAAGCTGATCTATCACTGTCTGAGTATTTCTCAGGGTCTTTGCTTGACGAGGGAACTCTGAGGTTGTGATTTTGTGTAGTTAGCAGTCAAAGCTCAGTCATACATTGACAGGAATTCACATCTCCTGAGTAGTTATCAATAATTCCTACTTGGCTGGGTAAACCATGCTCAAAATTGGTCAGGCACATCCAAAGAAGCTGAGTTTATAGAGTTCTGATTTAAAAGCTGTGATGTTGGCATTTTTTTTCCTGTTATGAAACAGTTTTTACAATCATCTGAAATACATACAGAGATTAAATTTGGTCAAATATGTCCAGTAGAAAGAAAACATGGATGATATGACATTTGTTTGTAGGCGTGGCTAAAGGGCAATATCAGATCCTTTTTAGTTATTCCAAAGTAAACATTAATATCTCTACTGCATTTGTTTATCACAAATGCATTAGAGATGCATCTGATATTCATTAGAAATAGTTACTTTGAAATCCCGTATACTTTTAGCCTCGAAGGCTAACTCACTTTAGCGTTATTGGACTCATCCCTGCACCGGCCTTTATGAAAGAATTGATCTTAGAGTAAAGCTGGCTCTTTTAGCTCAGATAACAGCCGGCACTACGCACAGCACGTCTGCGTTTAGAGAGCTCCTCTGATCATATCATGGCATCTTATATTAAACATTAAACATCTGATCTGATCTCTGCTCATGTTTAGTAAAGTTTAACCTGAACTACTAACCTTGACTAGTTATTAGAACATTTACCATGTGTGCCATCATTACATGGAGTGTTAAAATGACCCTTCATATAACATTATTAGACTTTTTAAAATCTTTTTTAAAGAGATGACATCTCTTTTAAAAAGATGTCATCAAGATGCAGTTGTGCCAGAAGATCGACATGTACCAACCCCAAGATCCAAGAGGCTGTGAGGGCCCGTTTGGAGCTGCTTGCAGCTGTAGACTTTTTTACAGTCTCAAATTTGACTTTGTGTCAAACTTCATTAAAAGACTTTTCTATTCTCTTTCTAATCTAAATAAAAAAAATACACAGAATGATGTATGTGACTGTGGGCCTGCCGTCTCAGAGGTGTAATATTCACACCCCTGAGACGACTCTCATGATTCTAATGGATGAAAACTGTTGTAAATATCAAATGAGCTCACATAAGATGAATAAATGTATCACAGCTTTAGTCTGTTTGATAGATGATCTAGACATTTATGTCTGTGTCCTAAATAAAGTGAAGAATCAAACTTCAGTCCTGTTTGGTATCAGTGTTTTCTCCTTTGTTTTCCATCATCTCAAACTATGATCAACGATCAGCCATGTGATCCGTGTGAAGGACAAGTCTGATAAAACTCACGTGCCTATACAATCAGGTCACAATAAGTGACGTCTGTAGTTCGCTGCTAGCTGCTGATTTCAGTGCACGTGTTTTGGTGAGTGTCAGAAGTTTTTTTAGCTTCACTTTAAAGGAGCTGCCATGTCGTCCAGTTGAGTTGATTTGACGCTGTGGTAAAGACTGATGTATGTTTTTATGAGAAATCATCTGTGACAGAGAACATCCTCTGATAAACTTCATTCATTCAGGATATTTTAAAACATGGTCCTGAAACAGATGAGGTGCTAGAGACAGAGAAGTAGATCATGTTGGTTAGTAACATGTGAGGAGTCGACCCTCAGAGCCAGACTGCAGATCCTTCAGCTTGTTTTAGCCCTTAAGGACTGTTGTCAAATTTTTACGTGCTTCTCATTCTTCATTTATAGATAATTTTGGCTGTGTTCATGCATATGGCATAAATGTTGGAAAAACTGTGCATTTATTTGATCTTATCTCCGGCTCAGCTCCTACAGTAAGTCTAAAATACACTGAGTACAAACAAGTGTTACACTTGTACAGTTAAGCTCAAAAAATGTGCCGCTGAAACCCATTCAAACTGCTGTTTTTATCTCAGTCTTTACAGCATAATACATGCATTTTATTAAATCTGGTACCACCACTCTCCACCAGATGGCATCATTTTAACCACATGAATATGAGTGAGAGTTTTTGACACTGCACAAATGATAACATAAAAACCAATGTTCCTGCTAATCATCAATGCTAAAAACTACTTTGAAGGATGTTTATTAAAAACTATATATTTCGTTTTTATTCACATAAAAACCTGCCATTTAAAGGGTTAAAATATGTTTGATTTGGACTGATTTTGTTTTAAAATCAAGTCTAAGAAGTTGAAAAAGAGAGAAAGAAAAATATTTTTATAGCTACCTTCTTAAAGCCCATGTTCTGTGCTAAACACTGTGTGACTTATATTTGACCTTTGCCCTTTAAGGGTTAAGTTTGTCAGGTGTGTTCTCAGGTTAGCAGGTCCATGATGGTTTGTTTTTGGTCAGTCTCAGTCTTCTTGCGCCCCCTTGTGTCCAACAGGATAACTGTTACAGTCAGGGAGCTCAGCTGGCCTCAGCGCTGGACTCTGAGGAGTTCAAGTTCCTGCAGGAGCTCACTAACAAAGACTTTAAGGAGTCCGCCTGGTTAGGACGGCTGTACCTGCAGGTGAGTCTGGTACAGGTGTGCAGGTGGAGACCAGCCTTCTCTAAAGAGAATACAATGATTTACAGATCCTCTGCGACTTCAACATTAACCTCTATCTTCTGTATGTCATTAACAGATAATTTGTTAATTAATTAATTTGTTAACAGATAATGTTATATTTTACATAAAGTGTCACCCTGATGTAAAATCTACTCTGATCTTCATAGGTCTCAATGAAACTGTTCAATGGGATTAAGACGTGGTTTAATTTTTTTTTTTAATTCTCTTTATGTTTTTTTAATTACTGTTTCAAAGTAAAAGAACTTTCACTGCTTACCTGCAGTAACTCAGGAGCTCAACAGGGGGCAGCATTTCACACTGTGGACCACAGGTTCATATAATCAGGTGGAGGTGTTCATCCTCACACTGTTTGTCTCTGCAGGGTCGATGTGTGTGGACAGACGAACAGAGTTTCAGCACAGATGAATGGTTCTCTGAGGACATCGTCTTCAATAACTCCTGCCTCTACCTGGACACTAACCGCTCAGGTGAGTCCTCTCACCTGTTAGGCCCCGCCCACACACAGAGCAGAACTCTTACAAGAACCAGATCATAATGTTCCCTAGGGCCCCAAAAGGCCATAAGAGCCCAAACAGCATTGCCACCCTCAACACACCCAGGCTCCAGGCAGTGACATGCTGATGCTCCTGCCCCTCGTCCAAAATAGTACATCAGTAAACACCGACACCTAGCATTAGCCATTAAAAAAGACAGTCATGTCAAACATTAATAGAGGTGGCCCGGATACAGCAATGAATTACGGTACTGGAATGGCCCAGATGCTGAGTGTGTGAGCCAAAGCTGACCCACATATGACCCACAAGTGATTTGTGATCTGGTAACTTGATGTAGTTGCCCCGTACCTGGAAAAAATGTTTGTTTTCGGGTTTTGATCAGACTGGATGGATTTCTTGCCCCTTATCTGATTCATTGATGGCTCAAAAAATTATCAGGCAATCCAATGATGACAGAAACTGTTGCTAGTTGCCGCCCTAACAGCTGGTACCTCAATAGTCAGATCTTGCAGCACCTTGACGTCTTCAGTGCCATTCTGATACCCTTGGGTCCTTCACTGGTAGAGTGTTTTCAGAGTTTAAAAGCAAAAGAAAATAAACTGTGGTGGCTTGATTGTTGGCCATTAAAGTATGACTTCAGGCTAGCATGGCCCCAGTATATGAAGATTTTCCTGTAGAGTGGGGTGATGTTTTGTCAAACGACACTGAACATTAGGGTCGGAGTGGGACCCTGTTTCAGCCCTGGAGTTTGATGGTACAGCAGCCCACTTTGGCTTGAAACTTAACAGTATAAATTTAGCATTATGAGTATAAATACCTGATAACTGCAATATTCTCTACATCCTCATTAGTCATACTGCATTTTATAATTTTCATCTAACATGGAAACTTGTGACAAACGTTTTTATTTTTTTTAAACGCGCACAAAATACTTCAACACGTGCATGGGTTTTAAAAAATAAACATGTAGGTCACCTCCCAGGCTCCGTAGAAAGTTGTTTGGATTGAAGCAATAAAATAAATCTATTGCATTATTTTAGATTCCTCTCATCCTGTTCCCTTTCAGTTCTGCAGTGGGTGTTTTTAATGATTGGACTGTTCTTCTGTTCTGGTTTACAAAGCTTAAGTGACTACTCTTGGTTTGTGGACACAAATACTGCTGGTATTGGAACAAAATGTGATCAAATCTGGTGTTATTGTTCACATTTGTGGGAAAACAGCTCACCTGTGCCTCATTCATTCACAGCAACAAATGCTAACATTGGTGGGTCCAGTGCTTCTGCTACAAAAATCTGGTTTGATTTCTGATCGACGTTGCCCAAGTCTTCTTCTGTCCATTTACACCTCTACAGTTATACAGTTCCACACGTCTGTTTTTAGTTTCCCCTCATCTTCAATTGCCTTTAAGTCTGGTCTGTTTCAGTGATAAAAAAGGCTAAACTGCATTCTTTGTATAAAATAACACTGAATCCTACTTGCCCTCTCTGATATCAGGGGCTGGGGGCTCGTCCTCTCTCTCACTGAGGGTCTGCTGCTACTGAGGGGCTGCATGAGTGATTAGCTCTGGCTGTAACACAGGCCTATTTACTCAAAATGTATTCAAGTCTTTTATAAATGCAAAATAACACCACACATTTCATTTCCAAGAATTAGACATCATGTACACAGTGTGTTGTGTTTCACTTCTGCCTTTCCTGCATCATAAAACCAGGCTGTGAGCTTCTTGTAATAAAAATGTTTTAAGTTTTGGGCGTTAAGCTGCGACAGCTTCTGAAGTCCTTTTCTTAAACCCAACTTTCTCCACACTGCCCACACTCGTTATTATCCATCTTTGCCCTTTAATATTTTCATGTTAGGTTTGTTGATACCGAACAAACCGGGAGTAAACTTAGGTGCAGCTTCAGCTACATTTTTGATGCTCGGCCTACTGGGAATTGTCCTGCTGCTCCAGCCCTTCTGAACAGGCATGAACATTGTAGACTCAATAGGTAGCACCTCGTTTCAAAATGACTTTGAAGACTTAATATCTGCTGGTCCAAAATGCTGATACTCAAAGTCTGTCTTGTTAATTAGGGAGGCGTGGATCTCTGACATGTTAAATACATGAGCACATATCTGCTTAACAATGCTATCATATATTATTGGCTGATAAACTAATAATATTGTGTAATTATGTTTGTCATTTAGTTTTCATTTGTTTCCCACAAGTTCAGCTCTGTCATTAAATGGGCAGTTTACTTTCCTCTGGGCTCCCATTTTAATCATTTTGTCAAAATCAGGTCTACAAAGCAACACAGTAGACACTGAGGCCTTCGCACTTGTGGTCAATTCATTCATTCATTCAACTTTTTTGGCAAAAATGCTCAGTGTGTGTGGATTTTATTTAACCACACAAAGGCAAGATTTAACTGGTAAAACTTCTGATTGCACTGGCTAAGCAGTTTCATATACAACCGTCTGTGCATTCTTACTTTGAGGATTTTTTCAGAGTAGAATGATGAAAAAAGGAAGTGTGGCAGAACATTGTGTTTGCAAATTATCTCAGTAGTTTCATAGTTTATCGGGAGTGCATAAGCTGCTACTATTCAAAGGAAAAGCTTAACATCACAGAATGAGAAAAAATAAATAAAAAAATAAGAGCAACAAATTAAAAAATGTATCCCAAGGAAATGTATAGCAGTGAAAATGACAAGTTCTTATTGCACAGCTAGGACTAAGGTCAATATAAAAGGAACAGAATAGTTATTAAGTGTTAAAAATTAAAGGGTGAGACCAGGAGGTTACCTTGGGCCACATATTTTAAAGTCACTTAGTTGGGCCAGAACATAATCAGGTTAACATTTAGAGATGATTAATAAAAAAAATGCTACTCTTGTTTTCACAAAATAAAGGCATTTAGTTGATTTTGCTCTACAAGCATAAAATAATGTAAAAGGGGAAAGAGAGAGAGAGAGTACTTGGGCAAACCACTTGATGTGTTCATTACGCACAGAATAAGAGATAAAAAACATGAATCATCGTCTTTGTTGTGTTTGTATTACAATATCTGATGAACCTAGTTTATTAAAACGTGGGTCATTCTACTGAATGGGGGCCATTTCCTTGTTTCGGGTTCACCAACTTAAACTATTTTTTCATATACTTTTCAAAACTCAACCCAACACACATATTTAACTATTTAAAATGAACACTGGTCAATCTGAAGTGACTTAACTTAATATTTTACACAGGTTTTAGGACAAAGATGGATCACTGATGATCCACTGCTGTACATCTCGTCCGTGCTCATTGCACACTAGCCTATGTTTGTATGAGACAGAGTCAGCCAGTGAACAGTCTGCTCCTGTCTGATCTGCTCCCAGAGAAACTGAGAATCATCAGAAGAGATGATTAAACATAGTTTTTGTCTCTTTGTTCATCTGTTCTGCTCTATGGCCCTTGTCCTTGTGTTATGGCTCTGTGCTGTGTTTTTTCTTATCAGTATATTTTATTCCAGTTGATATCCACAGACAGTGTGCATTTGATAAAGAAAAGGATATATATACAACAAAATCAAATATTACACAGATATTCCTGTCACTAGAGAGTACAGAAAAAGAAAAAAAATAGTCCTCTTTGTAAACATACTGGGGGCACAGAACTGTCCAGATACCCCAGCACACCAAGTGCCCCCCACCACTGGAACCAAGCCACCGGCCCCACAAAGCCACGGTGACCCCCACACACCACGCACCACGCACCACGCTGGTCTACCCCCTCCATCCCTGGCTGCCCTGATCCCGCCACAGGACCCCCACCAGTCTACCAGAGAACATCTAGTAGCCAGGAGACCATTCAAAGCTAATTGGTCACCACATCACTCAGGATTGACCCATGACAGGTCTTGGTGAACTCAGAACTTAAAAACATTACTTTTTAAAACTTAAATTAACTACAATAAATCAAGTGTGTAGATACCTGAAGGCACTTGAAGCACCTGCCTGAGGGTAAGAGCGTAAACAGTCCATGACCCGGGCCTTCAGGATGCTGTGAGCAGGACGCAGGCGACGTGTTTTCTCAACATCCTCAACAGCTGGTGGTGGAGTCTTTATGACCCTCTGGGCAGTTTTCACCACCTGCTGTAGAGCTTTGCCGTCTGCCACTACAGTTCCCATACCAGACTGTGACACAGCTGGTCCGGATGCTCTCTATCACACAGTGGTAGAAGTTCCAGAGTATGAGGACAGATGGGGCATTTTCAGTGTCCTCAGGAAAAAGAGGCGTTGGTGAGACTTACTGACCAGACTGGGGGTGGTCTTGGACCAAGAAAGGTCCTCTGATATGTGGATCTCCAGTAATTTGAAGCTGGAGCCGCGTTTCACAGCCATCCCATTGATGTGTAAGTAATAACATATAATTGTTGTTATTACCATTTTAATTAATAAAATTATTTAATATTATTTATAAGAAAATAATAATCAGACTAATAATAATATTATTATTGATACCTACATCATTATGTATGTAGTTTTATCATGTAACTACTCTATTTCTATCAGTTTTAATGGGCTGATCTTTTTGAGTATTCCAGTGTATTTAAATGTATTGAGATATTTCAGTGCACTTAAATTATCATTAATTGATCTGATATGTTCATGTAGGGCAGTAACTGAAACACACCACTAGATGGTGCTGTTGTGCCGTTTATCTCTAGCCGTGGTTTACACTCGTAGGTGCGCAGGCACCATCTTTCACTAAATTTTCCCTTTTTTATACTGACGTGAAAGGTAAGCAGTTCTAGTGGGTGACCACAATATAACAAATTAAAATATATCAGTGCATTCTTGTATTGAAAATGTTTGTATATCGTACTGTGAAGTGTTAAGGAAGCATTTAGCTGGGTTATTGAGTTCACAACTTTGGTATTACAGCTGGTAATAACTTTAACTGTGAGCTGTTTCGTCCTGTGCACCATATGAGTTATCATTGATAGATGCTGCAGAGGTGCCCCACGCACAGCAGACACTCACAGCAGAAAGGGTTACATTCACTTTGGGTTTGTGGTTCTTATTGTTTTTAATCTTAAAGGGGCCACAGGAGGTCATAAACCATGAGCACCTCTGGACATTTTCAGTCTCCCATATTTTTTGAAACTGGAAGTGTTGGTAACAAAAATATGAGTAAAAAGACAGTGACCTTTGTAGAGGCTGTTAGTAAAAAAAAAAAAAAAAGAAAGAAAAAGAACAAAGACATTGTCTTTAACCCTTGAATTACGCTCAAAAAAGTTACATCCATGACCCTTCAAGAGGACAAAAATGTCCATTTTCTAGAAAGTGACCACCAAAAGGTCACAGGGGGGTGATTTTTGGCAAGAGGGGATAATTTTGGGTTAAATTTGATAATCCCAACTTTCAGCATGAAAATCCATTATTTGATCCTGTAATGCATTTTTATCACATCCATGACCCTTCAGATGGACAAAAATGTCCACCTGTCATTTATCCATTTGTTGTTGTTGCTATTTGTACTTATTATCCTCAAAATCTTACACTAAATCACTTTTAACATGCTCTTGCCAAAAATCACCTTCCTGTGACCTTATGTTGGTCACTTTCTAGAAAATGGACATTTTTGTCCATGAAGGGTCATGGATAGGTTAAAAATGGGTCAAATAATGGATTTTTGTGCTGAAAGTTGACATTTTGAAATTTCACCCAGAATGACACCCCCTCACCAAAAATTAACTCTGGTGGGGATGAACTTTGGAAATGGACAAAAAAGTCCAGGGGTCATACAGTTTGCAATGCCTTCATTATTTAGGCTGTTCTTTGAATAGAGTATGATAAAAAAAAAAAAAAAACACTTCAACGCATTTCTTCAGGAAGTATTTTTTTATTATGGGTTTTCTTGCTGCTGTAGGTTATATTATATGTATAAGATTTGGTTGATTTGAATTCAAATTAATTTTACTCAAGAATCAATGTAAGTTTAGCTGTTTGTGTAATTTTGTTATTCTTACATTTGTTTTCCTCTCCCTTTCTGTCTCTGTATCTTTCTTTAGGTGTATTTACATGTGTATGCATATCCATGTTAGAGTTTCAATCCAGTAACCTCAATTATACTTACCCAGCATTTATTTACAGTAATGTATGTTTATGAAACTTTTCCCACGATTCATATTTCATTCACAGAATGTTCTATTTTTAAAGTTTCTTTGACAAAAATGCCTTTATCCTTTAGAAATGCCTGATTAGAATTTTCACCCACAGTTGTTTGACTTTTAATTCTAAGTTAAGACATTTCAGCACTAATATAAAGGTATTTGTTCTGCTCTTTAAAAAAGCACACAGAGGGGGTCCCCAGTCCCTGCTCTGCTGTTTTGGGGGTTTAGGGCCAAAATGTTAAGACTGTTGTCTGACCCAGACCAAAAACCTAAGCTAAAATAGATTTTTTCCCCCCAGTATTTTGCTTACTTTTAAATTATTTTCGTTAGATAGCATTTTATTCTTTTAACGATAGCTTGATATTTTGCTTGAAAATGTGTTGGTAAATCATAAACAATACTGATGATAAGCAACACCTGATCAAACAAAGGTTCCTACCTAAATGCACAAACACTGTCATTAGCAGCCACAATGCAATTTCACCCCCCTGTGGATAAAATGGTGTCCTGCACACACCAACAGACATGAACACAGATAAAATGGCCATTACAGATTTAATGATGAACAAGCAGGAGTCGGTACACGGGAGGCAGTCAGCGTGAGGCAACAGTGTCCAAAAGACGTGAGGCAGGCAGGGTCCAAAACAAGCAGGAGTTGACACACAAAAAAGGGTAATTAGATCAGGCAGCAGTATCAAAAAATGTGAGGCACACGACAAGGTCAAAAAACAGGAGGGGCAATACACAGCTTGAATGCTGGTGACAGGCACTGAAAACCTGAAGTCTGATAATACATTTACAGAAGCACTATTCTCCCTGTTTCATTTGAAGTATTGTAAAATGCCTCTTTTGTCCCTCTTTTATCAATTGTTTTTTATTAAACGCTTTTAGAGACCCCATTGTTCTGTCTTATTATTGGCATGATTAACTTCATAAATTAAGACAGACGGAAATGTGTTAATTAAAATATAATATTAATATAGGAAACAAGTGCCATAGTTGTATGTTAAATATTCACCACCATTGTGGGCAGTTATAGAGAAAAAGAAATGCTTTAAAGCGACACTATGTAACTGTTACACCTTACTATATCTGTTTTCAAGTCTGTCTAATAGTGGGGAGTCAGTAAATAAAGTGAATAGTCTCTCCCTCTCTCTCTCTGTGCAGCCAGGAGAGCTCATCTGGCCCTATGTAACTGTTAACCGCGAGCCGCGGTCAATCAACGGACATCTCAAGAGAAGTACAAACTGCCTTACAGCACGAACGTGAGTTCAGCATTAGGAAATCAAAAGGCAGATATGAATAGTAGATCACATATGTGTGTTCCCGGTCTATGAAACAAAGACTGTGATGGATAAGGATTGGAAAAGAAAGAGGAGGAAAAGCAGAGCAAGAAGCTGGACCAGAGAGAAGATTGGACAGGCTTTTGGCGTTGGCTTGAACTTCGAATTAACAGGCTGAAGTCAGACTGACTTGGTTCTGCTGCTGTCAGAGGGTAAGTAAAAAAGTCTTTAAATGTTTTTTACTTCATTTGGGCTGCTGGGGTTTAATTCTGTCACTTTACTGTTTATCAAAAATCAATTCAGCCTCTTGACAATGTAGCAAGATGAACTCCTCAAAAATGCTGAAAGGACAAGAGTTCCTTCACTCCCCCACTCCCCCTTGTGAGGACCCCAATGTAACTCACTAGAGACATGTGGAGCCATAAAGTTCCTCTTCTTTCCTACCACCTACAACGAGCGGACAATCTTTGTTGATCCTAGAGATTTTACTTACTACTACGGACCTTCTTCCCTAAGCCTTGATTGGCTGAGACCTGAAAAGGTGGTCAAACAGACTACGTTCCCAGAGACTTAAATAATCCTTTTTCTACTCCCAGAGATTCTTCTGTGACACCTAAGAGGACTTTTGACCTCCCTGGTTATTTGGACTCCTTATCTCAGCCCAAAAGTGGAAAACAGATGTCTTTTAGCCAACATAAAACCACAAACCTATAAACTCTTTAACGAAACAATGGACACATCTAACAATGTGATATTTTATCCTAAGATGACACCTCTCTCCCATGAAAGCTACGGGACCGACTCGGGTCGGGACATCATCTCACTGGATCCATCGTGCTTGGTCGAGGGTGGACTTCTGTATCTCCCTTTGGGAAAACAACTCCTAACCAGAACAGTCTTCAGACTCTCCAATAGCTCCGGGACCAGTTTGAGAATCCGATCCAAAAGCAACGTCATAGTAAGTCTGCGATTCTGAACTCCTCCAGATGGGCTTGAGTGTCCTGGTTTAATTCTCTATTAACTACCCCTGATTTGACCTTTCTAAAGTAGACTAATTTGTTGAATGAATCCTCCACAGCCACTCAATATACTTAAATGTTTCTTGAGTGTTCATAACTTCTTTTCTTAATCACAGCATCATTTATCAGTATGACCCTGACATTTATTCCTTCTTAAAGGTGCCGTTGGTAAGATTTTGGCACACAGCCAGCTAGATGGCAATTATAAAACCAGCACAGCCCCTCTCGTCCTGTTTTCTCTAAGATCACTGCCTCATGTGAGTTTAGCCCCTCCCACAAAAATGTGCCCGCAAATGCGGCATTGTGCCGACTGGTATCAAAACACTCCAGTACAGTGAGCTGTTTACCGAAAGGCTTCACGAGCAACACAACTGCTGCAACAATCTCTGATTCTGAGGTAAGTTTTCAATGCAATATTGTAATTACAATTTCTGCTCATTACGGTTTATCTAGCTTTTACGGATCACTGTTTTGAACAATACCTGATAGAACAAAGCTGAATTAGCATATAACAGCCAGACAATCGATCATTTACTTGGACAACGTTAGCAGCTAGCCTGCTAATTGACTGATAAATAAACCAAGTTTATTTCTTCTTTTTTTTTTTTTAGTATGTGGCAGAAGAAAGCTCTGGGGATGACTACACACCAGGCACATCCACTGCTCGAAGAGCAAGGCAAGGTAGAGGTACAAACTGCAGGCAGACAATTAGAACGAAGGCCGCGGTGCCGGGGGTGTTGGCAGAGGAACCGACAGCCTTATGGTTCAGGACGTTACACGGATGGAGCAGTTACGGGCTCAAATACTGCAGTCAATCAGGTATGTATTTAGTGAAAATAATCTTCATAGATAGTGTCATGTTATGTACCATTATTTTGCTAAAATTAATTAGTTTTTCTTTTGCACTACCAGGCAAAAATTAGAGCTTTATCATTCGAGCAGCTGCAGGAGAGACGCCTGGAGAGAGACCCAAGCTTGATCTTCAACATTTTAGCAGCGTCTACTCCAGCTCAACAGGGCGCCGGACCATCACAAAACCCATCTGGCCAGCCTGGTCCTAGTGTGCCTTTGCCAGTCTGGTGCGTCTGTGGGCACTATAGGGAGATGCCTACAGTCTTGGAGAAAAAATGCTGCGGCCAGACACTGGAACTCTGCATTTCCATGCTTCCACACATGGAAGGTTATATTATCCACAGTGGGGTGTTGCGGCTTGAAAGGAGGCTTTGGAATGATGTTTGTGCCATGGTTGATCGCCTGATCCTGGCGAGGATAATAAGCAACTCAGGTTTGCTGCTTATAGACAGTACATTTTATGGCAGTATGGAGCACTAGGGAGAGGGCACAGAGTTGTGATCCCTAGCTGCTGGGTCTGGCGAATCAGAGACACATATTCTGACCCACAGGGATACTATGTGGGCTTTGTCCCAAGGAGGATGTAACTACATACCCTAGGAGCACCGAGGGGGCAAGGCTAGTCCTTTTTGCTGTACAGTTTTTTTTATTTCTTAGTAATGTACATTATAATAGGCTCGTTTGTTTGAGTGCAATTGTGTTTACTGTTTGCTGTAATTTGAAGTGATTCTATTTATATTCCATCATGCCCCACTGAGTGTGGTGCATGTTTACATTATGCAGAGCCTTTTTGCTGTAAATCGATGTATTTGCTGATACACACTTGAAGTAAATATTTGCACAGTCATGCCTTTCCTTTGCACTATTACATTGTTTACTGGAGAACTTTTGAAAAACTTAGAATTATTTGCCATTATTTATTTTTGTTCAACTGCACTGATTTTGATTGTTTACACTGTTGTTTACTTGAATTTTAGATTTCAATAAATACCTTGCAATTTCTTTCTTCTTGTGTTTATGTCTGTCATTTACACATTCTTATGCTGGTTTTCAGCCTAAAATTAAATATTCTCTTTATTATCATTTAAATTTACATCCTTGCGGAGTTGATATTTTTGAGTGCAACAACTTGTCAGCTCCTCTTGGAGGTGAATTTATTTTTAGACCATAGTACTTTGTTGAAGATGCTGTTTAGACAACTCAGTGGATTCAATTACAAATGCAGTCTCTATTTTTAAAAAGACCCAAGTATGGTATGAAAACAGTTTTTCCTTTTTTTCACATTCATACATTATTGAGATTTTTTATTATTGTAAATATTCAAATTTGTGTTTGCAATTACTAAATACATTAGATCTTGGGATTTTTCTAAACTGTGAGAAACTTATGCTCTAAATGTGCTTCAATCTTTTAAGTTTACTGAACTGGAGTCTTGCTAATTTAACTTTTTGTAAAGTTATGATTGTATCTACATACAGAAATTTAAATCCTAAAGACATACTGGATGAACCTTAAAAACATTTGAACAAATTCAAACATTTGATTCTCAGTTATATCAAACACTACTGTCATATTTTATAAGATAAGGTCAAAAAGTGCAATGCTACATTACAGACAAATTTGGTCAAAAACATATATTATTGAAAAAATTAGTCTCTTTTGTACATTTTCTTTTTTTACACACAAGGGGCAGGTCCCTCACACCACGGAGTGGAACATTTCACTGCTTCTGCTGACCTTGTCCTGTTGAGAGAAAGTCCTAGTTATTGTATGGTATAGATATTGATATAGTACAAACATAGAAAGGTATAATAAAAAAAAAAACTGATCAAACCTATTCCTCTGCTGACTTGCGTCCTGAGCAGATCCTGGGTCGTAGGAGGAGGGACGCTTGCCAGCACGCCTAACTGCCTTGGATCATTAGGCCGCATAGTACTTTTCCTAGGCAAGCCCTGGTCAGCATCCAGCCTGTCTTGTAAAATGGCAGCTTGTAGATCTGGAGTGTATCCATAGTCCTTGGCAACCGTTTTGGTGTACAATCTCCATGTTCTTGATTTTTTTTGTTTTTTGTTCCTACAAGAAAGACAAGTATGAATAAGTTATCATGTTGTGAAGAATGCCCTCATGACACATAGACCGTAATTATTAAAACATTATTCCCTCATCTATTCAAGGACAAATTTTTTAAAACTTACATCAAAGATCCTTCTTCCTTTCGCTGTGTTGGTCTGTGGACATGGTAGTTTTAGTCCAGTGCAACAAGAAGAGTACAGGCTTCATAAACAAGAAGAGTGAACCTGAAACGCTTGCTGGCATACATTAAAATGTGGTTGTGGAAGGACTCCAACTCAGCTGTTGACCTAATAACATACATAGACATAATTTTCATAAATGTTTTATATATGTATTTTTTTTAAAGCCTTACCTGAAACTGAGGTACTTCTCAACCTTGAGGAAAAGCTCATCAAGCACAATTTCAGAAAGTGCCTGAAAGGCCTCTGAGTGGCAATCGATCCACTTTTTCTCTGTCTGCTAAGGGGCCATGGTCGCAGCAGTCAAACCCTATTCATGCACTCCAGTGACATGCTGAAGGAGTCCTGTCCAGTAGGATACAATGTTATAAGTTTTCTTGCAATGTTAAGCACATGATGAATGACAGCTGCATTTTTTGCAAAACACTGAGTGGCAAAACAGGAGGAAAACTTCATGACCATGAGAATACAAGATAGTGAATGTAAACCTCTTTATAATGGAGACTTATCATACTCACAGTGAACTCATCTATTGTCTCAGTCTTGCAGCAGTACCAAAAGTGGTTGCATATGTCCTCATGCCAGCTCAGAAGGATTGAACAACCTCTTCTCTGCCCCACCTGCACAATGAAAGTGTAACCCACTCCTGGAAGATACATGCCTTTCTAGGTTCGTAAGGAGCAAGGATTAGAATGCAATAATCACAACAACACCGAAATTTCCAATTACTGGCACTTTAAATTTGTAGCTGCAATTTGAACAATGGAAAACAGTACAAAAACATGACATTTGTATATAAAATTAAAGAAAAAGAAAATGTCCCTCAAAAGAAAACAAGATGTCTCTTTGTTTGTTTATCTCTCAGTTCAAGCGCTTTTAAAGTCAGTTAAAGTCAAATTATTTCAGATCAGAGGAGTTTTTTTAGGTCTTTTTTTAAAAGTCAGGGATCCGCTGGGTCTTAAGGATTGTTGGAGTGCACTCTTTCTAACGCGTGTTCAAGTTGGTGCCGCCACAGGCTGACTGGCACAATCCTACCAGAAACAGGCAGTTGGTCTGCTAATTCAGGAGGAGTGTAGATCCTGGTTCCGGAATTCAAGGTGGGTGGCTCGCCATCTACTGGAATCTGCTGGGGTCTTCAGAATCATCCACAGGAATCTTTTCGCTCCAAATAAAAACCTGACCTGTATTTAAAAACAGGTTTTAGTCTTTATCCTGAGTAATTATATGTCCATCTCTCTTCTGGGTTTCTCACAGGTTTCTCTTTTGTTGTACAACAAGTTTCTATATTATAGAATCAATTAAAGTACTGCTGAATGCAATTACTAGGTTGATAATTACATGTCTATTATTTTAACTCCAAAATTCTTAATAAAATAACTGCATGAGTATTTCATCCTAACAGAGTATATACAGTTTAACCAACATAACAAGGAAAACAATAAATATTTCATATATTGAACATTAAACCCAAAAACCTCACATTCAGTGAGACATTACCAATGTTCTCTGTATTTATTTGTTTCACTTATGGTGTAAGTGACATAACTTTTACCATAGAATCACATTTTCATTAAAGTAAAATACTCCAGCTACTTTGAGGCTTGCTCTCCTGAACAAAATATAACTTTCAACCACACATCATTAACCCAACAGAAATGTGTGGCTTAGGCCAAAAAAATAAGCCTAGTGCTTCCTTCAGTCTAAAATGACTGCTGCAGTCTCCTGCATTGACATAAATAAAGTGACGGTCAGCTAATTAACGTGCTATTTAATGTACTGATTAACATACAAGGTGCTTAACAATTCAGATAATACTCAACATGAAACATCAACTGAGAACCAGTTATAACAGTTTGTCCTTAGCATCAGTGATCAATAGCAGCGGTAGCTAGCATATCAACGGCTAATATCTCACTGAGTCACAATGCTCCACTACTGAGCGACGTCAGGGTCCCGGCCTCGGGCCGCACTCTCGACAAGATGGAAGAACTTCACTGTCTTAGTTAAGTTTGCTGCTAGCGCCCAGCACTTTTCCTCCTTCTCAATATTTCGCTCCTCTCGTGATGCGTGCTCTCTCGTGGCGTCAGCAGAAGCAAAAGAGAGAGTACATGTAACGCGACTCACTAAGGTCCTTCCCTCATAAACTGAACTCAGCATCTCATTGGTTGTTAAGTGACGGTGTCCTTTCTGTTTGTTTATGAGCTGCAATACATGAGATGCTGCCTTCAAGTACCAGTAGGAATTCTCAGCTTTTACCAAATAATACTGAACAACTGAAATAATAATAAATAAAATAGTTATCATCATCATTTTGTTTATCAAGGTATCTGGTGTTAGTTAACCTGGTTTTTCACCAGGGTTACAAAAGCAATACACAAAGAAAAACAATATTAGAACAGTGATATTATGAGATATTTCTATCTAAAGGTTTTATAGACCTTCTTGACTATGGTGAAAATAAAAGCTCGGTGCACTATCGTTCCATGCATGGTTTATAACATGCTGTCTACTGTCCAGTAGAAGAATAGTGTCAGTGACTTTATTTAATTTTTTTTTAGATTTCTAAGCTTCAGAAAAACAGCAGTTTTATTTGCAATCATTTTTCTTTGTCTGCCGGTGAGGAACTTACAGCAAGGAGTTTCTTCCCCAAACTCTTAGAACCATGCCAGATATCCAGGGCGTGTTTCACTCCACTGTCCTTGTATTTTCCTGTAGCTGGGTCTGCATGAAAGGAGGCCAAAGGCAACTCAGTTTGGGCCACCAAAGGTGTCATAGTGAGTAATAACAAAACTGCAAAAAGAGTACAAATTTTGCTGTATTTGAAATTCCCCTTTACAGCATGCACTTAAAAGTACTTACTAAAAAGTGTGGAAATCTGCCCGTGTGCATCTATACGGCTGCAAGGCTGTCAAATGTCTGCACAAAGGCCTCCTTCTCCATGATGACTGAATTTCTTCCTGTCTCCCTCTTGTCCAGATTGATGACAGAGATGATCTTTGCTGTTGTTTTCCATCGCTGTGTATGTGCAGTATTGAGCAGAAAATCCTGGGCTGTCCATCCGAGCGTCACCGAGAATTACAAACAAAAAATTAGAGCACAAAAAGATTCACAACCTACAATTTCTCATATCTGATTAGACTGGACCAGCAATGTTGGCCAACTATAATGCTTATTCCAACCCTGAACATGTCTACAATATTGTACCAGTGTACACCAAAAGCATTTTTGTCAAAATATTTGTGTACATGTGGGTTTCACAGAGAAATACTGTAGGAGGGCCCAGGACTGTTTTAGAAAAAGGGGTGTAAGGGTGTAAAACTAAGCCAGGGCCTCAACATGGTCCACTGATTGCAGCCTCTTGATGACCTCTTCTCTCTTCTCTATCCAGAAGCTTCTGATGGTGTCAACATAACAATAATAATAATAATAATACATTTTATTTATACAGCGCTTTTCAAAAACTCAAAGACGCTTTACAAGATAAAAGAATAAAAGCACAGGTTAAAAGAACAATAAATAGCAATAGAACAATAAGAAAAATACCACAAAACCACAGTTTAAAAGTGCATACAGAGAGCAACATTAAGGATATATTGGTTATGAGATGATTATAGAGAGATTACATTTTATGGAGAAATTATAAGTTAAAAGCAATGCGAAACAGGTGTGTTTTTAATTTAGTCTTGAAGGCTGTAGGGTCTGTGGTGTCCCGGATGTGTTGTGGGAGTGAGTTCCAAAGGGAGGGGGCGGCAACAGAGAAGGCTCTGTCCCCCCAGGTTCGATGTTTGGACCTAGGGACGGTCAGGAGGTTTGCGTCAGAGGAGCGGAGGGTACAGGAAGGGGTGTAGGGGTAAGAGGGGGCCTGGTTATGGAGTGCTTTATGGGTGCGTAGGAGGATTTTAAATGTGATGCGGTGTGGGATGGGGAGCCAGTGAAGGTTCTGAAGGACAGGGGTGATGTGATCATGGGAACGGGTACGGGTGAGGAGGCGGGCGGCGGAGTTTTGAATGTATTGAAGTTTATTGAGAAGATTGGTAGTTGTGCCATATAAGATGCTATTACAGTAATCTATGCGGGATGTAATGAAGGCGTGAATGAGGGTTTCAGCTGCAGGGAAAGAAAGAGAGGGGCGAGGGCGGGCAAAGTTCTTGAGGTGATGGAAAGCTGTTTTTGTGACTGCTTTGATGTGATGGGAGAAAGTGAGTTTACTGTCAAAGATGACTCCAAGGTTCCAGCAGTGCAGAGAAGGTGAGAGGATGGAGTTGTTGAAGGAGAGGCGGAAATCTTTGGCTGAGGGAATTGGGACCTAATATAAGTATGTCGGATTTGGAGTAGTTCAATTTGAGAAAGTTGGTTTGCATCCAGGAGTTGATATCAGAAAGGCAGTTTGATAGGGTTGAACGAGTATGAGGGTTGATGGATTTGGTGGATATGTAGAGTTGAATGTCGTCGGCGTAACAGTGAAAATGGAGACCGTGGTGATGGATAATCTGACCAAGGGGGAGGAGGTAGAGGATGAAGAGGAGAGGACCAAGCACCGAACCCTGAGGAACTCCTTGGCACAGGGGAGCAGTATGGGAGGAGCTATTATTAATGAAAATGAACTGTTTTCGGTCAGTGAGGTATGATGTCAGCCAGGAGAGGGCGTTGTCTGTGATATGGAGAAGAGATTTTAGGCGGGAAAGTAGGATAGAGTGGTCAATTGTATTGAAAGCAGCAGTGAGATCCAGGAGGATGAGGATGGATAGTAGGCCAGAGTCAGAGGAGAGGAGGAGGTCATTGGTGACTTTAAGGAGGGCAGTTTCGGTGCTATGGTGGGTACGGAATCCAGATTGAAATTGTTCATAGAGGGTATTGTTGGTGAGATGGGACTTAATTTGGTCAGCAACAGTGCGTTCGAGGATCTTGGAGAGGAAGGGGAGGTTGGATATGGGCCGAAAGTTATTGATATCATCAGGATTGAGTCCAGGTTTCTTGAGGATGGGGTTAATGGCAGCCAGTTTCAGAGATGGAGGGACAGTGGAGGAGACGAGAGAGGCGTTTACGATTCTAGTGATAACGGGGGAGATGGTGGGGAGGCAGTGCTTAACGAGAGATGATGGGATGGGGTCTAGAGTGCAGGTGGAGGATTTCATGTTACAAATGATTTCAGCTTGTGAGATGGGTGAAAATTGAGAGAGGGGAGAGGTGATCAGCGGAGCAGAGGGGAGGGAACAAACATGGGAAGGTGGGGCACTGGAAAGGGAGTTGTAGATGGAGTCAATTTTTGATTGAAAGAACGAGAGGAAGGAGTTGCACTTGTCAGCAGTGAATGTGTATAAGATGTTATTGCTGGGGTTGAGGAGTTTATTGATGGTGGAAAATAGAGCCTTTTGGTTATTGGAGCCAGAGTGGATGAGGTTAGAGTAGTAAGTGGAGCGGACATGGATAAGGGCGGATTTGTACAGTTGAAGGTGGTCCTTGTATGCTTGACAATGAACTGTGAGTCCGGTTTTTCTGTAGAGTCTTTCGAGTTGGCGCTTTTTTTGATTTCAGAGGATGTAGGTCAGGGGTAAACCAGGGGGCTGAGTGTGTGAATGAAACAGTTTTGGTTTTTAAGGGAGCTAATTGATTGAGGCAGATGGAAAGAGAATTGTTGTAATAGTTGATGAGGTTGTCCAGGTCGTCCAATGAAGGGGGGGGTCCATGGCTATGGTAGTGCAGAGTGAGGCTGAAAAGTCTTTGGGCAGAATGGATTTGATGTTTCGAAAGGAAATGGTGAGATTATTTTTGGGAATGGGGGTGGGGAGGAGGATGTCAAAGACTATGGCCAGGTGGTCGGAGATGTGGAGGTTGAAACTGGTAAGTTGTTGGATTGTGAGACCGGTGGAGCATACTAGGTCCAGGGTGTGGCCATGGGAGTGGGTGGGAAAATTGACATGTTGTGTAAGGTTGAGGCAGTCGAGGAGATCCAGGAAGTCCGAGGCTTGCTTGCAGTTATTGTTATCAACATGAAAGTTGAAGTCACCAAGAAGTAAAACAGAAGATGAGATGGCTGATAGATATGTAACATAGTAATTGTTCTGGATTTCAAGAAAGGACGACCACTCTATCATCCCCATGTTCATGAATTTGAACAGGACAGTGATCTTCTCAAAGTTATTGCCAGAGAGGAGTATATTTGAAGCTAACATTAAATCCCCAGCCTGCATTCCAAATTTCAGTGCAGGCTGGGAGTTCCACCTCCATACTGTGTGACCCTGTGGACATATCTGTGAAGCAATGACAGCACAGAACAATAGTTGCCATTATAAAATACTGTTAAAAAAATGTAATACAGAAATATTTAATATCTACATCACTTTATTGCTATCCAAGCTCTCAGCCATTCAAGGATCACTGATGTGCCCCTGGAATGTACTTTGACCTCAAATGGTCTTGCAGCACCACACTCTGCTTTGGTCACCTGATCCTTAGACTCACAAAAGGGAAGGGGACTATCAGGAAGTCAACAAGCTGTTTCAAACAGTTGTGATAGGCCACAGGCTGGCTGTCCAATACGGTCATCCGTGCATTGGACATTCATGTGGTCTAGGGGTGGGGGCACACCTTCTGGAAGCTGTACTTCTTCTAGTTTCTTCCAGCCCTACATATGGAAGAGAATCTAACCATCTGTCCTTTTGGAGGGCACCACCAGTCCTGTTTAAAAATGAAAATAAAATGCACAACATATAAAATTACTACACTGCAGTCCAAAAACACCTTTACAGTGAATTGAATAGCTATAGGCTATTGTGTCATCTTCTGATACATTTTTATTACATCCAAAATGAGGGATGAAAGCTTCATGATGGTGGGGGAGACCTTTCCAAAGTAATTTCAGGTTCTCGTGTGTAAAGACTGTGGTGTTATTGCTATACATACTGGACACTGAGTAGAGGCAAGTCTTCACAATCACTGTCATCACTGTCGGCACTTCCTTCCTCCTCCTCCTCCTCCTCCTTCTGCTCTTCTTCTTCTTCTTCTTCACCAGAAAACACATCTTCTGGCTCCTCATTTGGACACCAAGTCTCATCTCCGCTGCCATCTTCCCACGTCTAATCTGCCCAGCCAATACTATCAGTGAAAGTTGATATAAAAACACACAAATCATAGACAGCTACACTTATGTTGGAAGACAAAGGTACACAACACGTACGTTGAGTTTTTGATGTCATTGAACTCGTTTTCAGATATTTCCTCAACTTCCCTTGAACACAAACTATAAACGAGAGAAAAGAGTTAATTAAAAAAATATCTATAAATGAATACTTCATATTCTATGATGAAGTGCTTTCACTTTACCTTGTATCCATCTTCACAGGCAGGTCCTGCTCACATTCCTGCTCCTCATAGAAGTTATAATCTCTGCAATGTTAAATTTTGAATGAGAAAAAGATTGGTTATAGATGTAAAGGCAGAAGTCAATGATGGGGGGGAAATCATGGCGATATCAACAGCTTGGAATGATATGCTTACCCATCTGAAAGAGTCTCCGCACCGATGCTGGACTGGGGAGGTGGGGTCAGGGACCACCTCCTCTTTCTCTTCCTTTTGAATGGCGCAGATGAGGAGACAGACTCCTCAGTCTCATAAACGAAATCAGGAAAAAAATGTTGTTTATATGTTTACACCCTGGTGCTAAGAGACTCAACGTGCAAAGTTTAACCCCCCACCACCATTTTAATTTTTGGGACATTTTGAACATGGCACGTCCCGGATTTCGACAGATAGGCCTACTGAGGTTACAAAGGCACATGGGGGAAACAGGCTGTGCTTACACATATAGAGTACATGCCAATAAGGTACTCATCTAAGAGGGAATCTAAACATATTTGTTTGCTTTATATTATAAAACCGAGTAATACATTGCATGTTGTGAAACAACAAAAACTTACCTGTCCAACAGAAACGTAGCTAGCTCTGCATCGGATTTGAAACCCTTGAGATCCCAAAGGGTCCTCCACCTCTCAAATGCAATACCAACATTTATTCTTGTTTTATTTCACGCACGGTACTCTCGCTTTTTGGTGAGCGTTTCCACATTCCTTGTCTTTTTGGTGGAAGCTGCCTGGGGCATAGGTGGAACCGGCACTTTCCTGCTGCCCACTGGATTATTGCTGTCTGCCATTGTACGAGATTTGTTGTTCTTCTTCTTCTTCCTCATGTGTGTTCACAGAAGAGCTTTTCAACCAATCATGATGAAGGACGAAGCGCCGCCCCCAAACAGTCCCCAAGCAACACATACCGAGGCCAATGCTTTGCCTCTCCTTGGCCGGGGTGGGAGTAATCAGCGAGTGCCGAGGAGGACACGTGGCCTGGGAAGCAGGGAGTTCAAACACCGCGAGAAATGACGGTGGTAGCGGGAATGAGTAAACCGCGGAGCTCTGGGCAGACGAGGGAGAAGCCAGGGGATATGAAAGCACAGTCAAGCTAGCAGAGGCGTTCATGCGCATCATTACAATGATGATGATGGCTCGGTTAACTTAGGGATGAGGAAAAGTACCACAAGTGGATCAGAGATTTGGATGAGCCTGTTGGGTGTTGTGGAGACAGGGATATGACAAATTTTGAGCCCAATGATTTCTTGTCTCTTTTTTTGGATGGTGAATTCTGGAGCCTTGTCACAGTTCCTGTCTCTCACTCCCCTTCTGTCACTGCTGCTGTGTTTTTCCACTCACCCTCCCTCTGCTCCACTCTACCTGCCAGCCACGCCCACCTCATCAGCTCAACTCCGCTCACCTGTCTACACAGCTGCAGCTCATTACAATCAATCCTGTATATAAGCCTCACCAGTACTCTCACTCACTGCCAGATTGTTCTTCAGCGTTATGCGAGACTTTCCAGCGTTCATTCCCTGCCTGATCTCCTGGTGCCGACTTTGCCTGTCCCTGACCAGCTCTTCTCGTCTGCCTCCCGGTAAACTCACCTGCCTTCTGTCCCCAACCTCGTGCTCTGCCTCAGCGTTTCTGGTATCTGCCTGCTCGTCTGGTTACGACTCCTCCGCCTGGCCTCGTTTATCCTTCTGCCTGCTCCCCAACGGTGCCTCCGCCTTCGCTGACTGATCTTCGGCTTACGACCCTGCTTCCTGTTCCTGACGACGAGTTTCAGTCTGCTCCCCAACGGTACTGTCGCCTTCGCTGACTGATCTTCGGCTTACGACCCCGCTTCCTGTTCCTGACAACGAGTTTCTGTCTGCGGCTCCTGATCTGTGGTGGTCGTCTGGTCCTCGACAGGTTACGTCACTTCCTGCTTCAAAAGATCGGGTGAGTCAGAGCCCGCTTCGCCTTTAAGACTCTGTGTGGCGGAAAGTGTGTGTGGCTGCGGTGTGGCCGAGAGGACAACGTCACCGGCTCCTGTTCCTGAGATCGCGGGTTCGATCCCCGCTCCCGACTCTACCTCTCCTGTTCCTGACTACAAGCTTCTGTCTGTGTATCCTGATCAGTAGTGCCTCCTGAAGTAGGCTGCTTCTCGTCAGAGCCCCAGAGACTGTGTCAGGTCTTGAGCCTGAAGAACGAACTGTATCCTGTGTATACTCTGCCTACTGCATACCTTGTTTGCTGTGGTGAAATTAAAGGTCATTACAAACTGTTCCTGAGCGCCTGAGTACTGCATTTAGGGTCCTAAACACAATCGTTTCAGTACAATCTGGCCAGAAATGGACCCAGCAGACACCGCTACACCTCATTCTCGCCTAGCTTGGGTGGAGGGAATGCTCCAGCAGCATGAGGCTCAGTTAGCCTCCAACGCAGCAGAGGCCCATCAGTCAGCGACTGCTCTGGAACGAGCGCTAACCTCGCTAGCCGCCCAGGTACAACAGATGGCGGTCTCCATGACTCAGCACACCGCTCCTGCCACGGCGCCAGCCCCTCCTCCTCCGACCCCGGGGCCGTCATCTAGCACTGCATCTGAGCCCTGAGTGGAGGCGCCGGAGCGCTACGCCGGGGATCCAGAGGGTTGCAACCCTTTCCTGACAAACTGTTCAATTTTGTTTGCCCTACAACCCCATACCTTCGCCACTGAGGGAGCTAGAGTCGCCTTCGCCATCAACCACCTCACTGGTAGGGCACGTCTGTGGGGAACGGCTGAGTGGGAGAGAGGCACACCAGCCTGCGCCTCTTTCCAGGCATTCTCTGAGGAGCTTCGCAAGGTGTTCGGACCCGTTTCCCAGGGTCCTGATGCTTCAGGGGGACTCATGAGTCAGAGGCAGGGGGATCGAACAGTCTCTGACTACGCCATAGACTTCAGAACCCGGGCTCTTCTCATTGACTGGAATGCTGCCGCCCAATGTGACGCCTTCCTCAACGGACTAGCTCCTTATGTGAAGGATGAGCTGGTCTCGTTCGACCTCCCCAGCTCCTTTGGACGGACTCATTCAGCTGACCACGAGGCTAGACAGGCGGATTCAAGCGAGGAGGAGGGAACAACGACGCGAGGGAGGTGTGCACCGACTTCCTGTGCGTCAACGTGGGTTCCCAGCCACTCCTGTCCTCCCTTCTGAACCCATGCATGGGGGGGCGGAGCCCATGCAGGTGGGGCGGACCAGCCTAACACCGGAGGAGCGAGAGCGACAACGCCAGGGAAATCTCTGTCTTTACTGTGGCCAGGTCGGCCATTTTGTCTCCCGGTGTCCAGTAAAAGGGGAGGGATCAGCAGTAAGAGGGGGCATTCTGCTGAGCCAGTTCCAGAACTCTGCCCCCAACCCAAGACCTCTGTTTCACGTCCAACTCCTGTTGGAGGGGGGGTCTCATACCCTCGCCACCTTCATCGACTCAGGGGCAGATGTCAACCTGATAGACGAGGAACTGGTCCGTCAGCTGGACATCGGTCGTAGTCCTCTCCCTCGCCCCATGCCGGCCAGCGCTCTGGATGGTCATCTCCTAGGGACCGTCACTCATCAAACCACCCCCATCTCGATGCTCCTGTCCGGCACACACCATGAAACCGTCCGGTTTCATATCCTGAGATCCCCCAACCTTCCCTTGATCCTCGGCTACCCTTGGCTCCGTCGTCATAACCCCCATATAGACTGGTCCACGGGGTCCATCTTGGGGTGGAGCCCCTCCTGTCAACAGATCTGCCTCAGGCCGGCAGTGGCCCCTACACCATCTGCCAGCTCCTGTTCCACTTCTGACCTCTCCATGGTGCCTCCTGACTACCACGATTTCCGGGAGGTGTTCAGCAAGGCTAAGGCCACCTCTCTGCCCCCTCATCGGCCCTACGACTGCGCCATCGACCTCCTTCCTGGCTCTGTTCCCCCCAAGGGTCGCCTCTACTCCCTGTCCGCACCTGAAGGGGAGGCCATGGAGACCTACATCCGCGACGCCTTGGCCGCCGGAATCATCCGACCCTCCTCGTCCCCTGCGGGGGCAGGGTTCTTCTTCGTCGACAAGAAGGACGGCTCCCTGAGACCCTGCATCGACTACAGAGGACTGAATGACATCACGGTAAAGAACCGCTATCCTCTCCCACTCATCGCTTCAGCTTTCGAGCTGCTCCAAGGGGCCACCATCTACACCAAGCTGGACCTTCGCAACGCCTATCATCTGGTTCGGATCCGCGAGGGCGATGAGTGGAAGACAGCCTTCAACACCCCCACTGGCCACTACGAATACCTGGTGATGCCTTTTGGGCTCACCAACGCCCCAGCCGTGTTCCAGGCCCTAATCAATGACGTTTTACGAGACATGCTCAACAAGTTCTTGTTCGTCTACCTAGATGATATCCTGATCTTCTCCCGGTCCAAGCAAGAGCACGTTCACCACGTCCAGACGGTGCTGCAACGCCTGTTAGAAAACTCTCTGTTTGTCAAGGCCGAGAAATGCGAGTTCCACGCCTCCTCTGTCTCTTTCCTGGGGTACATCATTGGCCGGGACCGCATGGAGATGGACCCTGCTAAGGTATCAGCCGTCACTTCCTGGCCCGTCCCGGAATCTCGCAAGCAGTTGCAACGCTTCCTGGGGTTCGCTAATTTCTATAGGAGGTTCATCCGGGGCTACAGCACGGTGGCAGCACCTCTCACCGCCCTCACCTCCTCCAAGGTCTTGTTCCGATGGACACCGGCTGCTGAGGAGGCGTTCCAGCACCTGAAGGGTCGATTCAGCTCAGCCCCCATTCTCCTAATCCCCGACCCCGAGAGACAGTTCGTAGTGGAGGTTGACGCTTCTGACGTGGGGGTGGGGGCCGTCCTCTCTCAGCGTTCTGCCAAGGACCAGAAACTACACCCCTGCGCCTTCTTCTCCAGGCGTCTGTCTCCGGCGGAGATGAATTACGACATCGGGAACCGGGAACTGTTGGCGGTGAAGCTGGCGCTGGAGGAGTGGCGCCACTGGTTGGAGGGAACCAAAACCCCCTTCCTCATCTGGACCGATCACAAGAATCTGGAGTACATCCGCTCGGCCAAAAGACTGAACTCTCGTCAGGCCAGGTGGGCTCTGTTCTTCGCCAGATTCAGCTTCACCCTCTCCTATCGGCCAGGCTCCCGCAACGTAAAACCTGACGCCCTATCCCGACAGTTCATGGTCGGGGAGGAGGGTCCCTCCAGTCCTGATAACATCCTCCCCGCTTCCTGTCTGATAGCCGCTCTCACCTGGGAGGTGGAGGAGCGGGTTAGAGCGGCGTTGGAGGACCAGCCGGGGCCCAGCTCCTGCCCCCAAGACCGCCTTTTCGTTCCTCAGGAGTTGAGGTCAGAGGTTCTGCAGTGGGCCCACAGCTCTCGACTCACCTGCCACCCTGGAATTCTACGTACTAAAGAGGTTTTGCAACGACGGTTCTGGTGGGCCACCCTGGATGAGGACACCAGGGACTTTGTGAACGCCTGCCCAGTCTGCAACCTAAACAAGGCTCCACGGCAGGCCCCTGCTGGTCACCTGCAACCCCTGCCTGTGCCTCATCGTCCATGGTCTCACATCTCTTTGGACTTTGTTACTGGGCTGCCACTGTCTGGAGTCAACACCACCATTCTGACAGTAGTGGACCGCTTTAGCAAGATGGCTCATTTCGTGCCCCTGTCCAAGCTCCCATCGGCTAAAGAGACTGCTGAGCTGGTTCTACAACATGTGTTCCGGCTCCACGGCCTCCCGTCCGACGTGGTCTCCGATCGAGGCCCCCAGTTCACCTTGGCCTTCTGGAGGGAATTCTGCCGCCTCCTGGGAGCCTCCACCAGCCTGTCCTCTGGATTTCATCCTCAGTCCAATGGTCAGTCCGAGAGGATAAATCAAGAGATGGAGACGGCGCTCCGCTGCATGGCGTCCAAGCACCCTGCCTCCTGGTCCACACAACTGCTGTGGGTGGAATATGCCCACAACACCCTCATCAGCTCCGCCACTGGACTTTCCCCTTTCCAGTGTGCTTATGGCTTCCAGCCTCCCCTGTTTCCTGCCCAAGAGAAGGAAACCGTCTGCCCATCAGTGGAGGCCTTCATCCGCCACTGCCGCCGGACCTGGACACAGGCCAGGTCTGCACTTCTACGAGCCGCAGATCGCTATTCGACAGCCGCCAACCGTTGCCGCTCCCAGGCCCCCCCTTACCAAGTGGGACAGAAGGTGTGGCTGTCAACCCGGGATCTTCCTCTGAGGGTGGAATCGAGGAAGTTGGCCCCCAAGTTCATCGGTCCATTCTCCATCGAGAGGGTTGTAAACCCAGTGGCGGTTCGGCTCAAGCTGCCCCGCACCATGCGGATTCATCCCACCTTCCATGTCTCCAGGGTCAAGCCATTCCAAGAGAGTCCCTTGCAGCCTGCCTCCCAGCCACCTCCACCTCCTCGCATCATTGACGGGGCCCCTGCTTACACGGTGCACCGCCTGCTACGCACTCGTCGTCGTGGGAGGGGCCTGCAATACCTCGTCGACTGGGAGGGGTACGGTCCGGAAGAGCGGTCATGGGTTCCAGCCCGTCAGATCCTGGATGCGCGACTCATTGAGGCTTTTCATCGTTTACACCCTGACCAGCCCTCTAACACCGTCTCGGCACGAAGGGGCCCCATCACCGACCCTCAGTCTCCTCCTGCATCTGGGGCATCGGTATCTGAGGAGGATGACTTGGGCTCAGCCTCTGAGGGGGACAGTTCTCCCTCTGTGGAAGAGGGCGCTGGGACAGAAGCCTCCGAAGAATTCTAGCCCTCCTCCAGGCCCCCTCCACCCACCCGGCTCCTCTGTGGCTGTTTGGGACGTCAGGAGCCGTCCCTTGAGGGGGGGGTTCTGTCACAGTTCCTGTCTCTCACTCCCCTTCTGTCACTGCTGCTGTGTTTTTCCACTCACCCTCCCTCTGCTCCACTCTACCTGCCAGCCACGCCCACCTCATCAGCTCAACTCCGCTCACCTGTCTACACAGCTGCAGCTCATTACAATCAATCCTGTATATAAGCCTCACCAGAACTCTCACTCACTGCCAGATTGTTCTTCAGCGTTATGCGAGACTTTCCAGCGTTCATTCCCTGCCTGTTCTCCTGGTGCCGACTTTGCCTGTCCCTGACCAGCTCTTCTCGTCTGCCTCCCGGTAAACTCACCTGCCTTCTGTCCCCAACCTCGTGCTCTGCCTCAGCGTTTCTGGTATCTGCCTGCTCGTCTGGTTACGACTCCTCCGCCTGGCCTCGTTTATCCTTCTGCCTGCTCCCCAACGGTGCCTCCGCCTTCGCTGACTGATCTTCGGCTTACGACCCTGCTTCCTGTTCCTGACGACGAGTTTCAGTCTGCTCCCCAACGGTACTGTCGCCTTCGCTGACTGATCTTCGGCTTACGACCCCGCTTCCTGTTCCTGACAACGAGTTTCTGTCTGCGGCTCCTGATCTGTGGTGGTCGTCTGGTCCTCGACAGGTTACGTCACTTCCTGCTTCAAAAGATCGGGTGAGTCAGAGCCCGCTTCGCCTTTAAGACTCTGTGTGGCGGAAAGTGTGTGTGGCTGCGGTGTGGCCGAGAGGACAATGTCACCGGCTCCTGTTCCTGAGATCGCGGGTTCGATCCCCGCTCCCGACTCTACCTCTCCTGTTCCTGACTACAAGCTTCTGTCTGTGTATCCTGATCAGTAGTGCCGCCTGAAGTAGGCTGCTTCTTGTCAGAGCCCCAGAGACTGTGTCAGGCCTTGAGCCTGAAGAACGAACTGTATCCTGTGTATACTCTGCCTACTGCATACCTTGTTTGCTGTGGTGAAATTAAAGGTCATTACAAACTGTTCCTGAGCGCCTGAGTACTGCATTTGGGTCCTAAACACAATCGTTTCAAGCCTAATCACAAATGAGACAAACAGATATGCCCACCAGTTCTTAGAGAGGGAAAACCCCAAATCAAACTCCAGATTTCATGACTGGTATGATGTTACAGTCCCTGAGATGAAAGCTTTCATGTCACTTCATTTGTGCACATTTTCCAATATGGCCGCCACCTGGTGATGTCATAATATGTAAATTAGATGAATATATTTCCCTCCATCCCAAATTTTGGGTCATACTGAAGATTTTTCTTATTGAGAGTCTGCCTTTATCTCTAACCACTTTCAAACCACAGCCTTTTCAAATCTTGATAGCAAGACTGAATATTTACTTGAAGAAACTCTGGCTCCTAAAGGGTTAATATTGGAGATGATAACAAATAAAACTACTGTACCGGTGTACGAGATGACGATCATATATTCGGTACAGTTCACTGCAGCACTGACTTCAGTTTTCATTTCAGATATCAGCTCAGGTGATCAGCATCAACTCCTGACAGGAGACATCAACACACACTACAGGAGTCAGACAACAGCAGGTATGTTTTCTGAAGTGTCTGCAGGACTGGAATTTTCTGATAATAGTTTCACTATTTACTGTCATTAATTGGTCTTTGTGTGCTTGTTCTGTCTGAATAGTTAAAAAAAAAACAAACAACAAAAAAAGTGTTAGTACTCTTGTCATTTTTGTGTGAAGATGATAGTCTGTATTCAGTGATAATTTGGTACAATGCATGTCATATTTATAGGAACAAAGTTCCCCTCAGTTCTCTTTTTTGGGTAAATTTATTATTGATTTTATTCTTCTGTGGTGAAATAACAAACAGGTTCATTCATTACAATCCATCTAATCTTTGTACACCAGAAAGTGTACTCCAAGTACTTGGTTTTTAACTACATTTTATTTGTAGTACTTACTCATTTTACTGAAGTAATCATTCAGTGCTACTTTTTCTTGGGGAAATTATGGCCATCGTTCCTGTACTTTTCACAGTATTTTAGTGTTTCCTTCATTAGCTGCCCTCCAATGAGACAGATTGTCACAACTAAAAAACTAAACAGATGTGAAATGAACAACTTTAAAATAAATTGCTTTTCTTTTTAAAGATATCAAAGGTACTACAATCAAAAATATCCCAGAGCCGGGGTTTGTAGAGTTTTAAAGACACAAAAGAATATGGTTATATCCAAGACCTTCAGGAGGCCGTTGTTCTGATGAGGATATAAAGTGGACCAGGCCCTCAGTGATCCCAGAAGCCTGCTGCTAGTTCTTTCATTTCCACTTTGGCTCTTTCTCTGAATATTACAGTAAATTAGAGGGAGATTTTTGGCATTTTTATTTTGCACATTAGCGAACACTGAAGTATTGAAACATGAGAATATTCTTAAATCATGTCGGATATCCTGCATATTTGCTGCTTCTATAACTTGCTATTCAGTGTCCTAGTGCTAAGTTTTTCTCTGTTGCCTTTCAGGCATTTTTATATTTGCCAATTTGATCTTTACCTCTGTTGTATTATTTTAGCCTTACATTCAGTTTTATTACCAAAGGGTGCTGCACAGCCACAGCAGACGCAGCAGCACACAGACACCAATCTCCCAAACAAATCTGTTTTAACCTGATCTAAGGACACTTTTGGAATCTACCGACGACTGTGGAAGCTTTTTAACTTTGCTTTTAACTGGATTTTAACTGGATTACTGCTTCTAACCAACGGATGCCAATACCACAAAGGCCAATAAGCCAGCAAAAAACAACAAACCTAGCCAACCGGCTACAGGTGAGCCATGCCGTCACTTACCTCCTCATCCATATGTGACAGTTGTGCTGGTCTGAGTCAGAAGGTGGCCCAGCTCGAAAAACAGATATCCAGCTTCATTAAAATCCAGGAAGAAAGAGATCTGGACTTAATTTTGGGCAAGACCCGAGCCGCCACCACCAGCACCCAGCTAGCAGACACGACCCAGTACTCCTCTGCCTCTGAGTCCCGGTCCTCCTCATCCCAATCCAGATCAACAGCGCTGGATTCAGCAAGGGCCTAGACCTAGATCTAAAGGCCCAATCAAATCCACTCCAGTGTCTGATCCATGGATTACTGTCGGGGCCCGCAGCGGCAGTCGTCATAGGACGCTGGGCAGCCAGCTGTCCTGCTCTCCTCCCGCCGAAGACAGAGCGTTGGGGAATAAATTCAACGTCCTGGATCTCGAGGAGTTTCCCCCGCTGGCATGGGGTCCACACATATTGCAGCCCCCAGTCCGTCCTCACTGCCATGGCTCCGCTGTAAAAGCACGCACTGGGCAGCTGCATTTCACCTAAACCCAGCAAGAGGAGGTTCCTGGTATGGGCAACAGGTCTCCACCACCTCTAGGGCTACTGCAGGAGACGGAGCTAGGCTCGCTACGCCAACCACCGCCGGCTGCAGCACCATCCGGAGACTCCGCTGCTCCCCAGAGTATGCCTGGCCAGACCACTGGGTGTGCGCCAAGGGGCCCCACCGCCGCCTCCGCCGCCTCCGCCGCGCCCTCCCTCTCCATGCCGTGTTCCCCTGCCCATCGTGGGGTAGGAGGCTCCGCTGCTGCCCCATCTCTGCGCATGCCCAGCGAGAGTGCACGGGGTAGACACGGAGGCACCTCGGCTCCTGCGGACAGTCCTGTGGCACTGCGGGGTGCGGCTTGGTCTGCAGTGACCCGTCCCTCAGCTGCCGAGCCTGACCCGTCCGTGCTGGTCCTTGGCACGTCAATGGTTCGGCATGTGCGAGTAAACAACGGTCACACCTCCTGCCACCCAGGTGCACTCATCAGGGACATCACCGACTCTGCCCCCGACATCCTCCGTCATCACCCCTCCATATCAACAGTGGTTGTTCACGCTGGCACAAATGACCTCAGATTACAACAGTCAGAGACACTTAAGGTCGACCTCATAACCCTCATCACCACAATCCACAGCTTAAACAAACAGGTCATAGTCTCAGGACCCCTCCCACCACCCCGTTTTGGAGACATTAAATTCAGCCACCTGAGACTCTTACACATATTTCTTAAATCACACTGCACTGCTAATCAGATCCCATATGTTGACAATTTCCTTACATTTTTTAAGAGACCTGGACTATTCAAAAAAGATCATTTGCATCCCAACTTCTCTGGATCCCGCCTTCTTTCATACAACATAGAACTAACACTGGAATCGGCATGACATAATGATCAACTCACCTCCCCTTCATCATCCACCATTGTTAAAACAGACAGTTCATCTTCATTCCACATCCCAGTAATCATCAGCAGAGAGCGGCCTTTGTATAAAACCTCCCACAAATCTTCCATTAAATTCAATAATCTCAGATCTGTCCCTAAAACTTTTTCATCACAAAATCATACAGTTAATCAGCCCCCAATTACCATAAACATGGCCCTCTTAAACGTCCGCTCTCTACTGAATCTTTAATTGTAAATGACCTGATTTTAGAGCACAAACTTGAATGTTTATTTTTAACTGAAACATGGCTGGGTGCGGATGCACCAGTTGTTCTCACTGAGGCCTCCCCACCTAATTTTAACTTTGCATTCTCAACAAGGAGTGGTAAAAGGGGAGGTGGCACTGCTTCAGTTATTGCAAACACTTTGGCCACCAAACATATTTTATTTGAACAATACTCAAGTTTTGAATACCACTCCTTTGTTTTTAACAACACTACAATTTTATGTGTGACAGTATACAGACCACCGAAAAAGTGCAGTCTTTTTACCCCCCAATTTTCAGAATTTTTATCAATCTTACACAATTCCTACAATATCATTATTTTAACCGGTGACTTTAACCTGCACATACATAATATTTTAGACCCTGTTTCAAGTGAAATTTTAAATATTCTTAACTATATGGATTTTAATCAACACATCATGCAGCCGACTCACAACAGCCTTTAAGATGGCAGTGGTGAGGCCCCTGTTGAAGAAGAGCAATTTAGATTTTAATGATTTTAATAATTACAGACCAGTGTCTCACTTACCATTTTTAAGTAAAATTCTAGAGAAACTTGTTCTCATTCAGCTTAATTCCTTCCTAGACACTCATGATATTCATGAGGAATGTCAGTCTGGTTTTAGTTTAAACCACAGTACAGAGACTGCCTTAACAAAGATTTTAAATGATTTTAGATTGAATTATGATTCACAAAAGGTGACAGTGTTGGTTCTGCTGGATCTAAGTGCTGCCTTCGATACAGTGGATCACACTATTCTTTTAAATAGACTCAAACACCTGGTTGGCCTCTCTGGTACTGTACACAAGTGGTTTACTTCCTACCTCACAGACAGAACATTTATGGTAAGTGTAGACAAATGCTCCTTTAAAGTCCATAAGAGTCCATGTGGAGTACCTCAGGGTTCGATTTTAGGTCCTGTGCTTTTTAATCTGTACATGTCCCCCCTTGGCGGTGTCATCAGGAGACATGGAATCAACTTTCACCGTTATGCTGATGATACACAGCTTTACATCTCCATGTCTCCTGATGACACCAGGCCAATGGATGCTCTTTTTAACTGCATTTTAGAAATCAAATCATGGATGTCAGAAAACTTTCTCCAGCTTAACCAGGACAAAACTGAGGTTTTAGTCATCGGTCCTGAGGCCCAGAGAGAGCAGCTTTTACCCAAACTGCAAGCACTGTCTTTTAATCCTTCATTACAAGTAAAAAACCTGGGCATAATGTTTGACACTGAGCTGACTTTTATTCCACACATTAAGAACGTAACAAAAATAGGTTTTTACCATCTAAAGAACATCGCCAGAGTCCGCCCCATTCTCTCTTGGGCCATCACGGAGATGCTGATACATGCTTTTATCACCAGTCGTATAGACTACTGTAATGCCCTGCTCTCTGGTCTTCCCAAAAAGAATATTTCAGGTTTACAATTACTGCAAAATCCAGCAGCATGTGTCCTGACTAAGACCAGAGGGCGGGCCCACATTACACCGGTTTTAGAATCACTGCATTGGCTCCCCGTGTGTTTTAGGATCGACTTTAAAGTTCTTTTATTGGTTTTTAAATGTCTTAATGGTCTTGGGCCTTCTTATCTTTCAGAACTGCTTTACCTTACAAACCCTCGCGGATCCTGCGCTCCTCTGGCAGCGGGCTCCTGGTCATCCCAAAGGTCAGGACACACACACATGGTGAGGCGTTATTCCAGTCTTACGGCCCTCGGCTATGGAGCAGCCTGCCAGAGGACCTCAGGGCCGCGGAGAACGTTCATGTTTTTAAAAGCAGGCTCAAGACACACCTTTTTAGCTTAGCTTTTAATTAAGACTTAAATTAAAACATTTATTTTAGACCTTTACATTGTTTTTATTTATGGATTTATTCTTTTCTTACCTTAATGTTTTAGTTGTACTATTTTATGTTCTAGCTCTTAGATTTTATGTGTGTCTTAGTTTTTACAGATTTTTATTCTTTTATCTTAAGGATCTCCAGTGTTTCCTCTGTAGGAGCCCTCTGCACCACGAGCTATGGTCGGCTACGGCTGCAGGACTCTGTCCTGTAGGTTCCTGGTGGAGTCTTGAGGACCATCATCACTCCTCTGGGTTCTGCACTGGTGTCCTGTGGCTGTGCTTGACTCTCTGCTCCTGGTGCAGACGGCTCCTCTGATGGCACTTCCCCAACTGGTCCATCTGTACTCAGTCTCTTATTCTTAGCCCAATGTCAACTATTCTAGTGTGTGTGTGTGTGTGTGTGTGTGTGTGTGTGCGTGCGTGCGTGCATATTTGTGCATAAGTGAAATGTTGCACGCATTCGTAAGAGTTGACACTTATGTAAAATAGGGGTGGGTAGGTGAGTTTGAGGGAATGTTTTTATTTGTTTTCTATGTAAAGCACTTTGACTTACAGTCTTTGTATGAAAAGCGCTTTATAAAGTTTTGATTGATTGATTGATTGATTATCTCCTAGATTTTTCTGTATTTGGCACTAAATCATTGGACAGTGGTAAGTAGTTTTATTTTGCACAATAGCAAACACTAAGACATACACAGGAAAATATTTCTTTTCAATCATGTGAGTAAATATCCAGAATATTTGAACTAAATGAAAAAAATTTATCTTTGCTTAAATTAATAACATACCAGTGAATACTTTGATATTTAATGTCTTGCACCAACTTGCTCAGGAGATTTGAATTGCCATTGTGGACAATAAAGTTTTTTTTCTTCTTGAGTTGAAACGGTTTGCGGTTTTATTCTTCACAATAACGGAAACTTAAACCTTGAAATATGGGAAAATAAATAATATAATAATATAAATACAAATGAGTAACACAATATTAAATCCGTGAGTATTGCCAATCATTACAGAAGGTCTCCTCTGGTCAGTTGGATCTCTCTGACCAAAACACTGCTGCTCCGTCAGAGCTGACACATCTCCTCTAACTTCTCCTTGGACCTCAATCAATCAATCAATCAATCAATCAATCTTTACTTGTATAGTGCCAATTCATAACAAGTGTTATCTCAAGACACTTTACAATAGAGCACAAAGCTCTTCATATTATGGATACACATATATGCATAGATACATATATACATATATAAAATACACATATACATATATATACAAATATATACATCCAACACCCAACATGAATCCATATAGTCAATCATGAATCCCTCCATCATGGCGGCAAGAAAAAACCTTCTGTTAAGCAGCAGGAAATCTTGAATGTGGACCCCAGTCTCATGATGAACAGCAAATCCACACGATGCTGTGTTGGGTGTGTGGGCAAAGGGAGGGAGGTAAGTGGAGACAAGTGGACTAAAGTAAGAACTAAAGCTAGTGACAGATCAATGGACCAATCATAGACCTGTCGTCATCAAATATGTTTCTGCTGCAAACAAATTTATTAGAGGTTAGCCTCTTGAGATGCTACAACTTGTTTTCAGGAGGGTCCTCATGTCTGTGTGGTTGTGGTGATAATTTTATAGAAGTATAATCAATAAAAGTCTTACTGAAAATAAGATTTTATGGTAGTGACGAACTCATGAGTGCCCAGACCACAAGTGCATCCCCACCATATTTGTCTCCGTTAAGTATGAGATGAGATGTGACACCTCTTTTTCAAGAGGGATCTCATGTCCATGTGGAGCTAGAGATAGTTACTATAGATGTATCAACCATGGATAGAGAGATCATGCTAATATCTACATTAACAGCTATAATGATTATGACTGGAATGAGATGGCCAAATATGTGTTATGTCTGTAATTGTGGTTATTAAGGCTTCTTGACTCCACAGCAGCAGGCAGTCTCCACCAAGGATCCCAGGCCACCTAAAGCCACCTCCACCACTCTCCTGATCCTCTATCTTCTCCTCTGACCTCCACGACTCTCCTGATCCTCGGAGTCGAAAAACTGTATTTTCGGAAAGAAACATGATCAGGCTGTACCTTATCAGTCCACATGGTTTATTTGTCTCTCAGCACGTCCTGTCGACTCCTTCCTCTCCCTCTGTATGTCAACAAATGCACGTTGGTGTGAGGCGCTCTGTGTTACGACAGTGCAGTTATACTCAACGTCCATAGACTCCCTAGAGAGCAGAAAGCCAGCATTTTATGTTGTGGGGCTTGAAAGGTCCCATATTTTGCTCCATTTCTGCAGTTCAACATGGATCTTTTCGTCTTCATGAAACGTAAGTAACATGCTTTGGTCCAAGGGCTGGTTTGGAGAGTGGTCGCCTTAATATGCTAATGAGCCAGGGCGGAGCCGCGGCCAACACAGTTACATACAGGGGCTTAAGGATAGACCTGCAGGGTATCTTGAGTGAAGCAGAGCACACTGTCACTCCATCCACGCGTCACTTACAGTCTAAATTCATGCTGGCTACCAGATAACAGCGATCTCATTTCCCCAGACCATCACAGGCTAAAGCACAACATGCTAACCTCGGCCTAGTCACTGCAGTGGGACACAGCTGCGACTTAGCCTACCTTCTGAGCTAACATTAGCAGAAACGGAGGGATAATGGGGTGGGAAAAGGACTGATTATATTCAGCCAGCTCTTAAACTTCTCTTGACTAATGTAAGAATGCTCATACACTGAGGTTTATCCTTCAGACTTTCAACAAGTAACGTGAACATTGACAAACATGTTGTGCAGTTACCTCTGGTTCACTTTCTCCTGCTGTTAGCATTAGCTCGTAGCAATGAGCAAATAAATACTACACATCATTAAAATACTCACATTTCCATAATAAGGTTTGGCGCCAGATTGTTGGTCGGACATGAAGTGACTGGCACACACATACAGGTTTCAGCCGACTGTAGCTGCTCATTCCCTTCAAAACTAAAATTAATCCACTGGGCCCTTTGGTCCTCTGAGGCTGGTAGCCTATATGTGAACATAAGGATGAAAACAACAATGGCGGCACTTCGCACAGAAAGTTCTCAAGCAGGGAAACTCAGGTAGAGGCAGGCTTATGCAAATACAGTGCTTGGTACGTAACAGTACATCCACAGAATCAACAGCTCTACATTTATGAGTTTACATTCATGCAGTCTGCTAATGACAGGTTTTGTCGTCTACTATCACATTTTGTGGGCTGGGAGGAAGGCCAAATACCCAAAAAAGTGTTCAAAAGCCTTTAAAAAGTGATTTTTGCATAATATGTCCCTTTATTGTAAGTGCTTTATAAACATTAATATGTAATTGTTTATGTCCACCAATTTAAAAATGATTGAAAAAGAAATAAACTAAAGGTTAGATTTTTGAAAGCACGGACTTTGAAGCATATCTTTTTCTCTATACCTGCCAAAAACCTTTACACAGTATTGTATACATATCTTCGTAATCCCACAAAACTCATCCTTTCTCCATCATAAGTTTTATGATTTTAAACGTTCAGCAGGTACCGTACTTATATACAGTGCAGCCGCAGGGCATTATGGGGCGATCCTTTCTCCTTTCTTTTAGAAAAGGATGGTCCAGTGTCTCCAAAGCCAAAGGAGAGAGGAAACTTTGATCGAGTTTTTTATAGATTTTTGCCACCACCGGCACTCACCTGTCAACTCTCTGGTGCACCCCGTGGGCTTTGGGGCTACGGCTGGGGTTTCCTTCTAGCGGTTTCTGTCAGTGATCGCTCTGTAGGAGATCGTTCGTCGCTGTATTCCTACTGTCTTCATTGGGGTGACCTGTACCTGGCCAGCAGGATTGAGGAGTTGTCACCCGGGCTCGGTCCAGCTGAAGTCCTCACTGGCTCCACCTGTCCCAGCCCCCGCCTCCAGGTGCTCCATGAGGGAGCAGGACTCCTAGCTGCAGCCGCTACCATCCTCTGCTGCTGCTGCCCAACTGGTGTCCTGGCTGTGCTGTATGCCTGTTACTAGACGTGAGGAACAGGCGGTCGTCTGTCTGTCGGTGCCAGTGTCTACCTGGATCGTCTAGCTCTGCTGCCCATTCTTCGCTGATGTCAACACTGTTAGCCCGCCTAGCCTGTTAGCGGGTAACAGCGGATTCCGGGAGTCACATCTGCCAAGAGGGCAACTTGTTAGCTCCCAGTGGCTAGTCAGTGCCTTCAGCTCGAGGAGGCAGGCTATCCCTTTGGCTCACTGCAGCTGGCTAGCCCATTAGCTTCTGGTGGCTAGCTGTTAGCCCTTCGACCCGGCCGCCACACGTCCCTCGTCGGAGTCACAGTGGTTTCTGCTACACCTATGGCATCAGAACACTTCAACAGGTGACTCTCCCTCCTGTTGTTCTCCAAAATTATAATTTCAAATCACTCATCTGACCAGAGTTAATAACAATGACTTTAGCACTGGTACTGTCGCTGGTTCTCCTGCTTATCCCGGGATCGGCGTTCATCATGTGTGGTGGTGTACCTGATCAGGTGCCCCGCCCACCTCTGTGTTTGCCCAGCTCAATCACAGACACAATTGCTTCAATCACCTTTGGTTATGGTGCAATTCTTTTTTGAAAAATGGCTTTACTCCTACTGAAATTTCGTCTCTTGATGTTGTGAGGCCAAAAAGTCTTGTTTCTGTGACATCACATAATGTTAAGCGAAAAATTTTCTTCTTGCTGTTACTCCTGCTGTCAGGCAATGTTCAACCGAATCCAGGCCCGGCCCTGAGTAACATCAGCACTCCTGATGAATTCAGAGCTAGGTCAGGCCTAGGTATACTTCATTTAAATGTCAGGAGCCTGCTCCCCAAACTAGATCTTGTTAAAATCTGGGTTCAGTCTACCAGTACTGATATACCTGTCCTGTCAGAATCCTGGCTTAGTAAAGCAGTCCCTGATAAAGACATAGCTATTAGTGGATATAATGTTTTCCGGTTTGATTGTCCGAGGAAAGGTGGTGGGGTAGTGATATATATTAGGAATTCATTTAATGTTACCCTTCTATCCTCACTTTCCATAAGTAAACAATTTGAAGCCCTTGCCCTGAAGCTGGATTTTGCACAAGCACAGACTCTCAACATCATAGGGTGTTATAGACCTCCCTCTGCCTCCATCGATGTTCTATCCTCGCTTGGGCCATTTGTGACTGGGTTAAATTCCAGTGAACTTCTTTTGGTTGGGGATTTAAACCTTGACTGGTTGACTTTGTCGTCAGACAACCTTAAATTGGCCTGCGACTTATTAAACTTAACTCAACTAGTAAATTCCCCAATCTGTCCAAATAATAAAAAACAGTCAAAATCATCTATAATTGATTTAGTTTTAGCAAATGCCCCCCACAAATACACAAGCATAGGTGTATTTGTAAATGATCTGAGTGATCACTGAGCCATTGCAACAGTAAGAAATAAAAAGCTTCCTAGATCCAAGCCGCATATTCTCTTCAAAAGAGATTATAAAAACTTTTGCGTACAAGCATTTTTACATGATTTGGCTGTTTTTCAAATGGAGCAGAATTTCTTTACTTGATGATGTTGAGCTGGCCTTGACTTACTTTTATGATGAGTTTAATTGCATCATTAACAAGCACGCTCCCATCCGGAAATTCAGGGTTAAGGGATGGAAAAATCCTTGGTTTTCCCCAGATTTAGGAAACCTTCTCAAGGAGAGGGACATCGCTTTGGCAAGGGCTCGTAAAACAAAATCAGAGGCAGATTTGGCTCAGCTTTTGGCAGCTTCGAAACAAATGCACTTCTTTTATTGAAAAAGCAAAGTCTGACTTTTATTTGACTGAATCTACAAAAAATTTGAACGACCCCAAAAAGTTCTCGCAGGTCATAAAATGAAATAATCATGTGATGAATAGTGACCTGCCAGGTTCTTTAATTACAGATTCTGGCCCCCTGTCTGATAAGACAGACATTTTAAATTGTTTTAATGGTTATTTTATTTCAGCTGGCTCCTTGTTTGAGTCTTTACACCCTGAGCTGACTAAAGCTGATCCACCCAGTGTAAACTCAGCCTTGTTCCCAACATCTGCAAGTGTTGGCATCACCTGTCCATTTGAGTTTACTGCTGTGACTGCCTCTGAGGTTCAGACTGGATACTGGATCTCTGAAGAGACTGGATACAGGAAAAGCTGCTGGGCCTGATAATGTTGATCCTTTCTTTTTAAAATTGGCTGCTGATTTTATTGCTGAGCCTCTGGCACATATTTTTAACCTGAGTTTTATCAGTAATAAAATCCCAGAGGTTTGGAAGTCTGCTTTCGTTCTCCCCCTGTTAAAAGGGGGTGAACGCACTAATGTTAATAACTATAGACCAATTTCTTAATTATGTGGTTTAGCAAAAATGTTTGAAAGGATCGTCAGTGATCAATTAAAGGATTTTTTAGAGTCAAATAGTATTTTACCATTGTTTTGATCTGGTTTTAGAAAACAGCATAGCACTTTTATGGCTGGTCTTAAAGTTTTAAATGATTTTATTGAGGCTCTGGACAGTAAGAAATATTGTGTTGCTCTTTTTATTGACTTGTTTCAAGCCTTTGACACAGTAGACCACAGACTCTTGATAAACACCTTGCATAACATTGGTATTTCAAAATCTGCCACGTATTGATTTAGTGATTCTTTAACAAACAAAACACAGTGTGTGCTGGATCCACCTCAGCTGTTTTGGATGTTACCAAAGAGGTGCCCCAAGGCTCAGTCCTGGGACACATTTTATTTTCAATATGCATCAACAGTTTGTGTACTAATGTGTCAAATGCATTTTATCACTTTTATGCAGATGATACCATTATTTATTCCTGTTCATCCTCACTCACTCAGGCTATTGAGTTTTTACACGTTGCTTTTAATGTTGTTCAGTCTCATCTGAGAAGTTTGAAATTGGTTTTAAATTCTGAAAAGACTAAGCTCATGTTTTTTTTTCAAACCCAAGTGAGTAACCATTGAGTATCCTGACTGTGGTAACCCAACAAGGAAACCCAATAGAGCTGGTCTCCAACTATAAGTATCTGGGTTTCCTTCTGGATCATGAGCTTTCTTTGAACCTTTTAACTTCTTGGCCAGGTCACCCTTGTGAAAGAGATCTTGATCTCAAGGGGTTTTTATCTGGTTAAATAAAGGTTAAATAAAATAAAATAAATAATAAAGGAAACAATGAACCTCTTTACTTAACTTTTGGAGAATTGAAACAGCTCTCATCATGGCTGATCCTGAAATGGTTCATATCTTCAGTTAAGAAGGTTCTTCACCAAAACAGACTTTTCAAAAGGCAGCCCAGGTGTGACGGGGCAGGGCAGACAGGAAAAGATCTGACACAGAGACAAGGGTTAGACTTCAAAATAAAACAAGAAGGACAAGAAGCACTGCAGGATACCTGGGATTGACTGCCAATGATGTCCTTCTCCCAGACTTCAGTGTGACCACAGCTTATATAGGATCAGGATCAAACTCTGATCATATGTGTGTGTGCTCAAAAACAGGAGCTCATTGATAAGATTGAATAACTGCACAATGGACATATACATTGCATGTCATCGCTGAATTCAATCACCGCATAATGGACATATACACTACATGTGTGTGTATGCGTGCTCAGGAAGTCATTCGTAGGTTGAACTTGTGAACTCCTGACAAATATGCCATGTGTGTGTTTTGTTGACCAATTATGGTCAACATATGCCCTCCTAAGTAACTTATTTATGAAATAATGCAATTTAACTCTGATGATTATTCAACATGCCAGGGCAGGGGAAGAAGAAAAGTCTCTAACACATCACTGTCTGTCACACTGCATATATAGCTTCTTTTCTTTACCTTTGACGTTCAAGGATACACATCAGATACTTCACTATTAAAAGAAAAACTTTAATTTTTATTTTAACAAATGCATTTAATGCACAAAAGGGAGTTATACAGAAAAGAGATACAGTCAGTTATAGCTGTTAATACTGGACATTTGATTATCTAAAAGCTTTAATGTAATGTTAATTACATTTTCACAATTTATGTGCATTTTAAATTTGAGCATTTTGGGCCACATTCAGAGGGTAAGAAAAGCCCTAAGATGTCCAGTCTTTGTAAAAACTCAGCCTGAGGCTAAAAAATGAGAGCTGCAGGCAGTTTGTCCTTAAATGTGTGAGGGTGTCAGACTAAAGTCTAAAGAAAATCTTTGCTAAGTTTAAGTAAAATCTCCCTCACACCATTCACTGAACAAATCTTCAGATACTCCTGTGGACTGAAGGATTTAACTTGGTCATTGTTTCCTAAAAGAGCAGAAGAGCAGCAAACTGAAAACAAGCAGATTTGGAAGAAGAAGCAGAGAAGTGCTGCAGGAGAACAGACGTTTCTGACATTTCTCAGATGAGTTATTATGAAAATGTGGAAAAAAGCCCAAATTCACAATGTGAACAACTCCTTTGAAAATTTCCTGGATCTGCCCTGAAACTTTAAACTGTTGAACTTTCTGAGTTATCTCACTCACAGACAGAAGACAGACAATCAGACGGCTGTAATTAAACCTGACCCTCTGAAGGAGGCCTGGGAGACCTGGTTTGGTGCCATACAAATACAGCCTGACTGACCTGCCCCGCCCTGCCCTCAGAAGAGATGACTGTTGTTTTAGTGCGTGTGAAATCTGGGCACGTGCACGGTCACCACCCACTCCAAACTGGCCCACACTGCTGTCCCAGTGTTTAGGAGTGTGATGTCTGTCTGTTACAGTAATTCTGTATCTTTATGATTGCAACAATAAGGAAAGATTACACAATGTTATTGATTAACTGGACAGTTCCTGTTGTTTGAGTCTGCACGTGCTCAGAACGGGTAACAGTCAAAGTGCAGTTATAGTGAATCATTGGGCAGTTCATTACGGGCCATGAATTTAATGTGAATGAATTTATGAGGCACGTTAATTACAAACAGAACCTTACCATAAAAATAATCAATAAAACACAAGACATATGACCTTTGATGACTCACATCATCAAATTTCTGTCAAACTATCACCACTCTAACGCTGCTGTTGGATAAAGAGCTTAAACTCTGCAGCTTTCTTTCTCCGATGTAATCATGAACATTCTCCTCTCCACTCTCTTGTGGATGCTGTAGATGCACTTTATAAAATGAAACACTTAAGTTAGGATATAAACTGTGATCATAGCATAAAGCTCAGCTGCTTCGTCCCTTACATCATGAACACTGACTCCTGCTGTGTTTTTTTGACATCACACCCTCCTCCACCTCTTCTGTCAGGATGTACTCACTGCTGAGAGGAGCCAGTGAGCACAACCATGTCAGGAACCAGAGCCTCACAGCAGCTTTTTACCTTTGACTCTGGCCGACTACATTCATGCTTGAAAAATTGTGATGGTTAGGTTGTTAGGTGAGTAAAACATGAATGTTTCATCATTTTTGTGTTTGCTGCAGAGCCCATTATCAGCTATGATCCAAGAACACAGTCAACAATCCTTTCAGTTGAGAGAACCGACTAACTTCCAGGTTGGCCAACACCTCACAGCTGCTGTCTCGTGTATATGACGTCTTCTTCTGATTGGTCTGTTGTCACCATGTAATGACCTCCAGGGCTTAAAAATGAAGCCCATGCAGAGGAAGCAAGGGTTGTAGTTCCTGGAGTGTTTGCTTGAGGCTTGCTGCAGGACTCCTGGAGGTGACTGTGTGCAGGAAACAGATGTTTTTTTAAATAAACATCTTCACAGCCTGCTTCAACAAACAACTCAGTTGCCATGGCGTTGGATGTAAACATCTGCCTCTCCAATAGCTCTCCAGTTTTTTAGCTCTTTTTGAGGTTTTTGCTCCAGTTTTTTGTACAGTTTCTAGCCTTTTCCTATCTTTTTGACCTTTCTGCTCTTCTTATGCAGACATTTCCTGTTAATTATATATTTTCCATGGATATTTTTTCTTTTTTTATCTATCAGTT
>JBAMNC010001329.1:0-61758 GCA_037902135.1 Cetoscarus ocellatus
TTTTTTTATCTATCAGTGCTGCCAAGAGCCAGTTTCATCAGCTTTTCGACGGAGGAACTACTGGCTGTAAACCAAAAGAAGAGCTAGGATTTGACACCACATCCCTGCTGAAGTGAGGAGGAGACCCGGCTCTGTGGTCGGCATGAGGCTGGACTCTCTGGTGACGGTGGCAGAGGACTGAGCTCTGGACAGGCTGCTGGACATTTTGGACGATGCCTGTCACCCTCTGCAAGCGGTCATTGGCGACAAGAGGAGCCTGTTTGGCCCAGGACTGCTGCTTCCCCGGTGTCGGGCCCCAGGCTGGGGGACTCTTTTGGCCCTCTGGCCATCAGGCTGTGCAGCTCCTCACTCGGGGGGACGGAGGAGTGGCAGGGGGACGGAGTACAGGAAGGAGCAGTGGCCGGTAGCCAGCAGCCAGCCAGTAGGCAATTTTTATATATTTATTTATTTTATTTTATTCTACTATTATTATTATTATTGTTTTTTATTTATTTATTTTATTTTGTTTTGTTATTTGCTGTTTTTATTTATATTTTTGCTTATATCTATCTTTTTTATGTATCTTTTTATTTACTTTTTGTAACTGCTATTGGAATTCTAATTTCCCTGAGGAGTTTTCCAAAGAGATTAATAAAGTACTTTCTAATCTAATCTAATCTAATCTAAAATTATTAAATATCGATGTGATCTTACTGCATGAGGGGGGTCTTTATTATTATTCTTTTATTGAGGATTTCTGGTTTGGGTAATTGGAGACATGACTAACATGGCTACATGTCCATAAAGAGTTGTTATTGGTCAGTCCCATCTCTACTTTGCCTCTTCATGTGTGAGTAGGTTGAGATCAAGTTTGGTTGAGATGACACTCACAGTAAGGCAGCGTCCATTAAGACACATAAAAGACGTTCTTAAGCCTCCTTTGATAACCAAACCACTGGTGTCTCTTGGCCTCGTCCAGTTCTTTCTACAGTTCATGGTTGTCACACCTCATTGTGATCATGATGTTCAAATATAAATGATCTCCTCTGTCCGGCCCGGCATGGACCCTGCAGAGTTTTGATTTATTATTTATTATGTTGAGGACCTCTGTGTGCAGCAGTGATTATCAGATCATCTGAGAGTGGAGGATTTTGAAACCATTAACTGAAAACATCCTTTTCAGTGGACTTTTTTAGACAAGTACGACTTTGGTGAGTCCTATATTTAAATCAGACCGGTGTGGACTCACTGCTGAAACTCAGGCAGAGGCAGGACTTTTCAGAGACCTTGTCCTTGAGGGAACAGTTTCTAAAACAGAAACTGTCCATCTGTCCACAGCCGTTGATCCTGCACAGACAGAGAGTGAGGATGAGCACCTGCACCAGCTGATCATCTAAACCTGTGGTCCACAGTGTGACTGCTGCCCCCTGTTGGGCTCCTGAGTTACGGCAGGTGAGCAGTCAGCAGTCTTTTACTTTGGACGGAAACTAAAAAAGCAGAGATAATTTTTTTTAAATGAAATCATGTTTTAAATGATCAGAATATACTTCAATACAAGTTTTAAAGTACAGTGTACAGACATGAACAGTTCAGTGAGATGTACTAAGACCAGAGTGAGGACAGTTGGGACATGAGAGTGAACTGTGTTACACCGATAAACTCCACAAATATAAAATGACAACACTGACTGAGGATCTAACTGAAAGGATTTACTGTTATTAAATAATAATGAAGTCATGAACTCTGTTAGTGAGTGTTTGATAAGTGTTTTTATTTCATTTAAGTTAAATCCATCCATCCTTTATCTATACTGCTGATCCCTTTTGGGCGTTACGTTGGGGTAGATCCTAACCCAGCAGGCATTGAGTGAGAGGCTGTACGCTCAGAACCAGATCACAGGGCCACACAGAGAGACAGACAACCATTCACACTCACACATAAGGGCAATTCTAGAGTCACCAATCAATCTAACAAGTGTGTGTTTGGTCTATGAGAGGAAGCCGGAGTGCCTGGAGAGAACCCATGCATGCACAGGGATGAACATGTAAACTCCACACAGAGAGGCCCTGACCGACACAGGGATCCAACCAGCAACCTTCTTGCTGTGAGGCACCATGCCACCAGTTAAAATAAATTTGTGTTTAAAATGTATTTTATTATAAAGTTCCTTCTTGTTTCCTCCAAGAATGTGTCCTTTCTGTGCTTTTATTCCTTTTATACAAATGATTTGATCTTTTGATTTGATTGACTGATTTCTGTGTTGCTTATTTTTACCCAAATTAACACTTAATCTTTTCCAACGTTATACCTCCTTTCTTACCTCTATATTGTTCAAACTGCAAGTAAGCAGCTGAATCTTCCCTCAGGCATTGGTAAAGTATTTCTGGTTCTGAAATGACTGTTACTGTCAGTATGAGGGCAGGAACCTCCTGAAGTCTGAAGATGACTGTTACTGTCTCCATGCTTAGAGATGATGGGCTCTAATTTCCTGGCACAACTCAGAGTGGCACAGCCTGGTGCACCCCCCGCAGTGGTAATTTCGTCCGGCGCACCGCGGTGCGCAGCCAATTTGGCAATTTGGTAGACCAGCTGCGCTGAGATGGGTGTAACGGCACACCAGGGGGAGGTGTCCACAGATTCAGCTTGGCGCAGTGACAATTTCTTGCCAAAAAGCCACGCAGAAGGTGCGCTGAAAGCTCGCCAGCTCCAACCTGGTCTATTCTCGGCGCAGGCGAGGCACAGCCTGTGCATGGAATTTTTCTGACAGGCGCACAGTGCGCACACGTCACCAAAACCTCACAGGCAGGTTTTCAGAGTGTCAGGCACATTTCAATGCAATAAACAATCACAGCAACCACTATTTAATATAACCGTCTGAACCAGCACATACATTTGTATCTATATAAATTGTCCCGTCACATCTGATGTCAGATCAGAGACGTTTGTCATCATGGAAACTCAACCTGACGGCAGCTGGAAGAGTGACGCAAACTAACAAGTTCACATCTCACAAGCCAACCACAAACATCCACATCATCCGATACGGAGTATCCGGCTTCTCTCATCTCATGACATTTAAAAGAAAAGAAAAAAGAGAGAGACGCTCGCTGAATAAATGTAAGTCACTCAGTGTCTTAAGGATTTACCTGTGATTGCCCATATTTCTCTGTTTTAATCTTTATTCTTAACGTGATCTAAAAAGATGGAGTACATTATTGCAAGGAGGATGAGATATTGGGGGGGGATATTTCACCAAAGGTTCTGCTATTTGGCGATGACAGACCAGGAATGCAGGTGGATCACAAGCATGATGAATGGATTAGCCTGCTGCTGTGTTTAAATGTAATTATCACTTAATTTTGTACTCCTATTATGACACAGGAACAGGTTACATCTGTCCAGCGAGGTGGTCCACACGGTGACGCGCATCGTGGCCTCTGATGCGCGGCCCGGTGGCCCCTGTGCTCTCCCAGTTGCTGCAAAAGTGACAGTGGCTCTGACCTTCTTCGCCACCAAGGTGAAATTGTCACTGCGTCTCGCCCGCGGCAAATTTAATGGCGAGGAGAGGCGTTCATTTGATTGGTGAAGACTACACTCGGCTGTGTTAAACCCACTCACACCTCCTCTCCTCCCTCTCTGCTTCTTGCGCCGCAAGATTCTTGCAAAATGCCCTGGACACACCCTGTTGGCGCGGCACAGGCGCGGCACAGGGAAGGTGTGCCCCGTCTACGCCTGGTCTACAAAATTAGAGCCTGATGAGTCTGTCCACAGCCCAGTCATCCATGATTTTAGTGAATGGAGTAAAGAATCCTCTATAGGAGCATCTGCACAAGTTTAAAATCATGTACTCATTTTGTCCACACAGATGCAGTGTTTTGGATGCCCAAAAATTCCCATTTCTGAAAACAGGTACCAAAGTGGACAAATCTTTGTGTGTAGAATAAATGCAGATATTTCCAGAAACTATGACCTCATAGCACCACCTCGCTCTTAAACCACATGCACTAACCAGGACAAGAACATTGGCAAAACACAGAGTCGCATTCATGCTGCAGAAGCTCCTCAGCTTATTTTGGCTTTGACTGCAAAATCTTCTGCTCCCCCACCAAAGCAACAAGACACGGAGAACAGCAGACGCCAGTGTTTGTTCACAGTTGTCCTGATGTATGTGCATGCTCCATGTCTTATTCTCTGGTTTTGGTGTGTGTCTGCAGTGGCATTACAGGCCAGTCCAGTTAAAATATCTTTTTTAAAAAAGCATCTAACTGAAGAAAACCTGATAAAATCTCTTATGAAAGCATTAAAAAAGCAAAACTCCAAATATTTCCAGTTTTCTCAGCTATAAACTCCCTGTTGTAAATCACCAACAGCATTTGTTGCAATAACTATAAAAGCATTGGCAAAACACGCTGTAAAGTTAATCCAGTTAATCCCTTTAGAGTCAAGAGTAAATCATTTATTTCCCAATCATTTGGCCCTTTTATATAACATTTATGTGGCCGTCTTGTTCACCACAGTTGCCCATCCCTGGTCTAAAGTTTGGTTGAGAGGGTGTGCACAGCATGTTTAGCTTCAACAATGATCTAAAGTCTCAATTGATAATTAAACAATTAATAGAACAAGGCTTTGTCCAAATCTGTCTCCACTCAGTGGTCCCTACTCCGTCTCAGCTACATCAGCCCAAAGTCCTCTGCACCTACTAACAGGGTGCACTAAGGATCTGTCAAATGAGCAAAATAGCACACGCAATCCATTTAGCATGTTTGCCTTCATGAATATGTAGAACACATGCAGATGATTAGAAAGTGCAAAATTCTGGGAGGAGGAGATGCAAATGGAATCATTTAGCACCCACACTGTGATTTATCAACCCCGCAGCGGACTGTGTGCGGGGTTTTTGCATCTAAATTTGGCACGCTTAAAGGCAGGTGCAAAACAGGTACAGCTTTACGCACAGAGGGCAGCCGTCATTGTGGCGAGAAACAGCGGTGGCATTAACCGAATACTTTCCATCACTGACTGAATTTTTTGATGAATGACGAAAAGATTTGGAGGCTGTCTGTCATTATGATGGACTGGAAAAAGAGGAACAATCCAGTGTGCCATCATACTCATGCAGACGCACTCTCTGTTTTGCCCTCTACATCATGGAGGAGGTCATTTAACATGTGTAAAAAAAAGATTTAATCACTCCGTTAATTACTCCTGTCATGTACTGACAGTGTGTGTAACTGTAAGACTGCTCTTCACATGAGAGGTTATTGATGATGAAGCTGTGTAACTATGTGAATGCTGTCATTTAGATTATGTTTAATTGGAATCAGAAAAGGAAAATTAAAAATGACGGATAAAAATATTGCATGAGGGTAAAGTGACGACCTTGTCCATCAAAATCACAGACAGCTAAAAAGGTTACTGCAAGTGTGTTCATTTGCCTCAAACTCCATGGCTTCAAACTTCATTTTTCATTTACAGTCACTCTGCTCTCCCAAACACATGCACATGCAAAACCCTCCTTTAAAGAGGGCGGTCCGCACCACTTTTGCGCCTGTTATCAATTGCGCACGTAGTCACAGTTGATAGCACGTGCAATTTTTTAGTTTGCACACAAAATTTAGCACTCGTTATTTTGGATCTTAGTAGATCAGGCCCTTTATGTTTACAGATGTTGGGACATGAAGTCAAACTGTGGTGCAACATGAAACAGACATGGACCTAGAGGACATGTGAGTGAGTCATATGTACAGATTATTATAACAGAAAAACATTTACGTAGCTCAGTCTGTCTTGTTTCCATCATTGTAGCTACGGTCTTGATAATTAAAATTGACTGACCCGTTCAACTGAATGAGTAACAGGGCCATAGTTGGTTCCCAGGCCACAAGTTGAGCCCAGTCTCTCTGTACCATGCAGTGACACCATTCAGGTCAGTTCCTGTTCTTACACTGGACTGTATTATTACCAGGATAGTACTAAATGAGATGCTGACCAGCAGGTCATCCTCATGAGGAAAGACCATATCTGTTCAGATCAGACCTCACAAGGTCAGATCTTTGCTTCAGTATGACTTTGAACATGAACATGCAGGCAGCTAAATGATTTACCTTTTTTTTTAGTTTTCGTAGCAGTTTCTGATGCACACACTCAGACACATCATCAGTGTTTCTGAGAGTCTCCAGGTGATTTGGTTCTTTATAACAGATGATATGATCCAGACCGTCCTTGGTCTACGTGGCCTCTCTCCATCCTTGACAAAGCTCATGTTCTGGGCTGTGACACTGATGCTCCTGCTGTTTTTGATCCCCTTGATGATTTCCTCAGTGATGCTCTTGAGGACTTTGTCATGCCTTCACTGATACCAGCCATCACTCTGCTGCTTAGGATGTCCTCCAGAGTCCCAGCTTTGGAGGGATGTGGGTGATTCTGTGGGACCTACAGAGCAGGTTTGATCAGCTGGGAAGGACATCGTGGACATCCTTGGATGAATAACTCAAGCCTCTGTGTGTCCCACTTCCAGATGTCCTTCCAGGCTACACTTTGTTCTGTGGTCTGCTGGTCTTCTCTCAAACTTATTAGAAAGTTCTCTGTAACCCTCCCTCTCCGTAGGAGCAGAGACCTGGATCCTGCTGAGTTGAAGTTCAAGTCATGGCCAAAGTTTTCAGTTTTTCTATAAATTAAAAAAAACCCACACACACAGTTATTTAGACTAATTTGTCGTAAACTGGGAAGAAATATTCAGTCATGAGGGAAAATGGCTCTTACTGGGAAGCGGGCACTTGTTGCTCACATTCAAATCTTCATTTATTAATAAACTGATGAAAATGTTCCTGCGTTCAGAGAGCTCCTCTGAACATATCAGGACATTTCATGTCAAGTATGAAACATCTGTGTGATCTCCACTCACTAGATTAACAAAGTCTGACTCACTAACCTTGTTCAGTGGTCATATCCTTTACCCTGTGTGTTATCATTGCATGTTTTGTCAAAATGACTCTTGACTTATTTTTATTTTAAATAAAAATTTCATCAAGACACAGAATGCAGCTGTGAAAGAAGCTCGACATGCACCAAACCGGAGATCCCGAGGCTGCGAGGGCCCATTTGGTGCTGCTGGCTGCACTTTTTTGAAGATAATGTTTCCTTTTATCTGTCTGTTTGTGTCGTAAATAAAGTCAAGAATCAAACTTCAGTCTGTTTGGAATCAGTGTTTGTTTTTCAATCATCTATCAAATTATGATCAACGATCAGCCATGTGATCCATGTGAAGGACAAGTCTGATTAAGCTCACATGCACAATCAGGTCTGTGTGGTGAACCTGCAGAGGCTCCGCCCACTCCAGCCTCCAGTGTGACTATATAAGAGGCTTCATCACCTCAATCAAATCAGAGTTACCTGGAAGGTGAGACTGAAGATACTTTGACAACAACAATCAGCTGATCGTCACCATGACACCCGTGCTGGTCCTCTGCATCCTGCTGTGTGCTGCATCTGCAGGTAAGTAACACACACATATACACAAACACTAAAATATACACACAAACCTAGACACAACTACACACAATCACTCAAAAGCAAACACACTTTATCTCTAAACTTGTTTTTTTCTCTCTGCAGCTCCAGCTGAAAAAGAGAATCTGCCTGCAGGTCAGTACTGAGGGCATGAAAACACACAAACTGTACATACATATGAAGTACACAGACAGATTGATATACGTCACGCCACGTCGTCCAAATTTTACAGACAATATGTTCTCCACATATGAATTTATCTCTTTTCAGCCCTGAATCAGTTACACCAGAATCACTGACTTTTTATATTAACATTGATTCAGAGAACAAAGCTAACATTAACTGATCATTGTCTCTTCAGTCAATTTGATGTTTTTAATACTTTATTAACCCTCATGTTGTGTTCATTACATGTTAAACAACTTGGTGTTCCCAGTCAGAAGTTACCATTCAACTAAAACTCACCATAAAAAACTGTATTAATCCCTATTATTTTGTGTTAGATCGTTTAATTAACTAAAGTTCTAGTGAGTATTTCAAGTTTGAGCATCTATTTGATTTTACTGGCCTGTTTTCCTCATTGATCTGATCTTAAACATTTGAAAGCAAGTTCTAAAAAAACATATTTTTGATTATTTTGAGTATAAGAAATAATCAGATGACAGATGGTATACTGTTTGTAACAGCGTACTTAGGGTCAAAGTTATCAAGGACATTTGTTTTGAAACCATTTAAATTTTATTTCATAAAATCACAAAAAGTAACACCTGTTGTCTTGTCGGTCAAAAGTGACCATGACTATTTTAATTGAGTACAAAAGAAATTATCCCTAAACTGCACTTGACATTGTCACAATATTCCAATGTCAATGTCTTCATACATTAACATACAACTAATAAGGACAAGGACATAACAAAACTACAAAGCCCTCTGAGAGTGCAAACCTCCGCCAAGGTAGCTCACATATTGCTGTTACATCTATAAGCAACAGTTCCATGATAAAGTTATCATCATAATATAATTCATGACCCTGAAAACCCAAACTTTGCACTCAGAATCATGTTGATATCATCATTAGTTTGACAGTTATTGAGCAAAAACGATCGTTCGATAATGGCGGTTATCTGGATCATCGCCAAAATGTGATCATTTTTAAGTCGGGCCATTACCAACATCTCCTGAAAAGTTCGGCAAAATCGATCCAGCAGTTTTTGCGTAATTGTGCTAAGAAAGCAACAGGCAAACAAACATACACCGATGAAAACATAACCTCCATGGCAGAGGTAAAAATCAGGTTTCTAAATGTGGTGGAGTGTTTCTTCTTGCTTCTATGCTTGTTTTGCCATCTCTTATTGCTAACAGACTGCACCTCTTCCTCTTATCACTTTTTGTGCATGTAGCAAGTAATCTTGCTACAAGAAAGAGAGACGCTACACCCACTTGAACCCAAACTTCACTGATCACTGGTCTTGTTGACGAAGGCCTGGTCAAAGTGAATCACCAATGAGAACGTGGAATTTTTGGAGGGACATGGTGGCGCGAAAAATTGTCTGACCAGACTCTGCATCCCATAAACTGCTGGATCTGTACACACCAGCCCAAATCAAGAGACCCATGTATGCATTGATGTCTGTCTGGGTTACCGCTTCCAATTGTCTTTGTAAATTTATTTCCCCTCCAAGTTGGACATGTTTACCACTGTGGTTACAGTGGCCTCTTCCTCCTCACTGTCATTTCCCTTGTCCCTCCACTCCTCATCGGTGTGGTGACCATCAAGTTTGTAATCAAGAACCTCACTTACAGTATATCGACCTGACATGGTGCTGCCACCCAGTGAACTGTGAGCAAAGCCTCATAAGTGTTATATACCTAACTTACAGGAAAAGCTCAGTGTTACTGAAACAATGTTCAATTTTCTGTGAGAACTGCCAACACAGGTGTTGGACCAGGGTGTGTGTGTGTGTGTGTGGGCGTGTGTGTGGGTGTGAGTGACTGTGCATGAGCACACATGTGCATGCATGTGTGTGTCCATCTGACAAATGAGGATGTACCTGAGGTCAGTTTTTACACTAATTGTGGTCTCCCTCATTCATTTCTAATGACCAGTCAATTTTTGACCGGGAACACTAAGAGTGTAAAAAAGTTGAATAAAACTCACAAAATTGTATTAAAATCAATACAGTTTAGTCTGTGTGTTCAAATAATCTTTTTAGACAAAGTCATGGGATCTCAGGTCAATCTGAACAAAACTTTTTAATCAGTCAAATTTGACAGGGACACAACATAAGGGTTTTAAATTTATTGATATTTTATCATAAGTGTTGCCGAATATCCTTAAAAGGTTTTTTTAGTCATTTAGTAATGTGGTTTTGTAATAAATCATATTTTTTACACTGGTAAAGTCTCAATTTCTTCAGCCATTTAAATATTTGACTCCCTAGCATGTTGCTAGTGATTAGATTTGTCATGTTTAATAAACTGGAGCTGCTCAGAGAGCACAAACCTCCACACATCTCTGACATTGTTAGTGTTGATCGTGTTGATTTTTGTTCAGTTAATAATCAGGAGTGTGTTAGTTTGTAGATTCATCATGAACTATAATTAGTTTTGATCCATAAAACTTTGGGATATTAAAAAATGCTCCCTTCAGAACAAGTTAACGTTGGCTGGGTGTGTCTGTGACTCTGCTGTAGATGTTTCAGAGCCTCAGGAGGAGATGATGAAGATGATGGTCAAAGAGGAAGAACAGGAGCTGCCTGAAGATCTAGTCCCTGAACTCAAAGATGGTGAGGAGAGCAGAAGCATGTCATTGAGGAAGTTTATTGGTTTTTATGAATTGTTAATTTCTGATTTCATTTTTTATTTGCACGTATCATCTCTAACTTCCTGTTTGTGTGTTTGAGCAGCAGCTGAGTCTGAGCAGGCGGAGGGTCCTGAAGGTAACATCACATTTTATTTTTCATTTGTGTTCATGTGATTAGAAAATAAAGTGTAAAGTAAACTTGTCAGAAAACTGAACAATAAATCCTCATGATGGGATCAAGGGATAAAGACAGAAAACCTGACTGAAAAACATGTAACTGATTTTATAGTTTGTGTCCCATCTGTTAACATGGAGGGGGAGGAGCTTATGAGTGACCTGTACTGCAGGCAGTCAGCAGGGGGCGCTCTGAGTGTTTTGGCTTCACTTTGCCATGTGGTCCATCTTTATATACAGATCATAGAGACACATGCTTTTTTTTTATTTATTAACATCAGTTTTAACCAAGACCACTGGATATCTGCTGATGAATTAAATAATTATCTCTTGTTTTCTGTGTGCGTCTTCAGCTCCTTTTGCTCTCTGTTCCTCTGGATGGTCTTATAAACATGGTTTCTGCTACAGGGTTTTCACCACCTACAGGAACTGGTTTGACGCTGCGGTAAAGACTGATTTGTATTTTTATCAATAATCATCTGTTACTGAGAACACCCTCTGATAAACTTCATTCATTCAGGATATTTTAAACATGGTCCTCAAACAGAGGAGATGGTCGACACAGATGTGGTCTATGAAGACCGTGTTGTTGGGTAAACCTCCTCAATCAGACTTCAGCTCAGGACCGGTTCTAGGCAGGCATATATGGGACAGTCAGAAATGTGAAGGGGGCATCATGCTTGAGCACTTTTTTTCTGTGCTTGTAGTAACAGTGTTTTCTTCATGGAATTGGGTTGTTAGCTATTGTCCAACCCCAACCTGCAGTAGATTGAGCTGTCAGGCCTCGACCTCTAGACCTGTCCAACTTGGCCACCTGAAGACTAAGCTCCTGCTGGTATAGCTCTAGCTCTTAAGGTCAATGGAGCACGCAAACCCCCTGACCACAATAAGGTTGCTGGGGGACTGAAAAATAAAAAAGAAAAACAAAATAAAATATCTAGATTTTAACAACCAACAACATAACATTTACCTGAGCTGCATGGTCTTATTCTCCAATAAATTTGAAACTAGAATTCTATCGTCAATATTTACAAAACTGAAACTAATGAATAAAAAAAACACTTCTCAAACTAATTTATAAAAACAACATATAGGGCAGAACATTTTATGACTTTTTTTCTTTATTTTCTTCTCTTTTTTTCACTTGTTTTTTTACTTCACAGCTAAGCTTTATGTACAGTCAGGGTCTCATCTCTGTGCCTATGTGACTGAGAAACGCCCCCTGAAAGGACTGAACCAATATAAATGTTATATTTAACGTTACTTTGTTTTATTTGTTATTGTTGTTGTTAATTATTAATTATTATTTACCTCACAGTCACGAAGAGGAATTGGCTGAGCTTCGTTGCTTCCTCGGAGTCTTCCGCTCTGTGCTTAAACCTGACACTACAGTCAGGCTCCGTGTGGGCTAATTTGCATACTGACAGCTGATTGGATGATTACTGGGGGCTGTGTGTGTGTGCGTACGTGCGTATGTGTGCATGTGTTTGCGTGTGTTGGGGCGGGCCTGCAGCCTGTGAAGATACAACGGAGGGACAGAGAAATGAGAGGAAGCAGATACTGTATTTTGTCTGTTTTTAGGCGGATTTTACTGCAGTTACGTTTGTCAACTTATATATTACTTTTGTAAGTATACTGAAATGTGCTTTCTCAATTTCTAAAATTTTGATTTGAGGGGGCAAAACATTGACTTGAGGGGGCATTGCCCCCTCTTGCCCCTGCGTAGCGCCGGCCCTGTTTCAGCTCGTTCTGCTTGTTTGAAGTTTTTCAGAAGTGTTCACAGGTCAAAATGTTTAAAACAGCTGTTTCTGAATGTTTGTGTTTATGATGGTTTGTTATTGGTCAGTCTGTCTGACTCTTTGTGCGCCCCCTTGTGTCCAACAGGAGGACTGTTACAGTTACGGTGCTCATCTGGCCTCAGCAATGAACGCTCAACAGCACAAGTTCCTGCAGCGCCTCTTAGCCGCTGAGAATGGTAATCCCGCCTGGTTAGGAGGTATCTACGTGCAGGTGAGTCTGGTTCAGGTGGAAATCAGCCCAAACGTTGGTAAGAGTTTGTCCAGTTTAAAGACTAAAAAATCTTCTGGGACTCACCAAAACCTTCATATTTAATACAACATTGACCTCCATCTTTTTACATCATAAAGTAATTTAAATGTGAATGCCAATTCTGTCAGGACCACTTTGACAACAAAACACACCAGGACAGTTTCTTTTTAAATCTAGCTTATCGCAATCATTCATGTTAAGATTTATTAGCAGACGTTTGATTTTGGTGGTTTGGTTCTGATGGGGGTCTCTCTTCCCTCCACCCACTGATTGAGGAAGCCTCACTTTGGATTTCCACACAGTCCACCTGCACAGTGTCACATCCACACAGCTGCTACCCTCTGACTGATGGTGGGTCCTGACTCACTTGGAGTGTATTTAGAGTACTGAGCAGCAGAGTGCAGGCCTGAAAGCTTGATACACAAGATCATAAAGATCATGAGAGAACCAAAACTTCACAGGAGGAGCAGCATGTAAACGACAGGTTTGATTTTCTACCTGAAGGAGCCACTCTCCTCTCCATACCTTTGCTATGAAGACGAGAGGGGCTGATGTCGATGCCCTGAGCCCCTAATCGACAATGAAATCCTGACCTGTTTTCAGTCTTGACTCCATGTCCTGCCAGAATTATTGTCAATGTTTTGCTATCCTAATCATTAATTCAGCAAAAATTCTTCTCTGTTAGGTTGTGGCTCTATGAAATGAGAGGGAGATGTAACTGGGGTTTAAAGTCCTGTTTTGAAGTGATCAAGGAGTAACTTGTGAAAATAAATACAATTAAAACCCAAATTTAACACAAATGAGATAAAAACACTTATCAAACACTGACTGAGTTCATGACTTCATTATTATGTAATAACAGCAGTAAATCCCTCAAAGTCAGATCCACAGTCAGTGTTGTCATTTAACAATGTAAAACTGTTCACTCTCATGTCCCAACTGTTATGAAAAACCTGCTCTGGGGCCTCATTTATAAAGCTTGCCTACGCACGAAAGAAAGCGTACGCCACTTGTAAGCAACTTTTGAGATTTATTACAAATAAACTTGACAGTGCGCACCTCCATGTTGCAACCCCAACAGTAGAAGGACAAAATTAAAGACAGCTCTGTGAAACTGACACATTTATGTGACATTGTCAAAATATTACACATTTCACAACACAACATATATGAAGGATGTACTTGCAAAAACAAAGAAAGAGGAAAATTTATATTGATGCCCCCTGTTACCTTTTATAGGCATCATATGGGCAAGGCAAAGCGTTTCCACATGCGCGACAACCTTAGAGTTGATTACGAATGGAAATGGACGTGTGTGCACTCTTTCATAAATCTCAAAGTTCTGGTGCACACACATTTCCTGTGTTTCCAGGCGTACGCCACCTATAGTGATCTTTCTTATGCACAGTTTTATAAATGAGGCACTAGTCTTTGGGGGACTTATTATATTGAAAACATACTGAAGTATCTTATGATCATTCAGAAAATTTTATGTTATGAAATAATATATTTTTTAATTTATTGTTCAAAAGTAAAAGACCTCTGACTGCTCACCTGCAGCAACTCAAGAGCCCAATAGGGGGCAGCAGCCACACTGTGGACCACAGGTTCAGATGATCAGCTGATGGAGGTGATCATCCTCACTCTCTGTTTGTCTCTGCAGGGAGTATGGGTGTGGACAGAAGGAGTGAGATTCAGTTATAATGGATGGGCAGTCCAAAGCAGCGTCCCTGCAAACTCCTGTGTCTTCATGTATAACAACGGTGAGTCCACACACCTGTTTGGCTCCGCCCACAGAGCTCTTGGTCACACGTATAGGTGAATGTTTGTTCATTATGTCACACAGAACAGTCCCAGAGTTTGTTGTTCATCACTGCAGCACAGGAAAAATTATAAAAAAGTACATATAAATAATTACACTAATTGGCCAAAATATTAGGTACACATTACACATTACTGGGTGGGAGCCTCTTTTGTCCTCTGAACTGCCTCAATTCATCAAGATCCAAAAAAGTTTTGAGTTAATATAAAGTAAAGAGAGGAGCTCCTCAAATATGCTCTTTCTGATTTTACATTACATTTATGGCATAAACAAAAAAAGTGATTTTTCATAGACTGATGTTCAACAGATTGGACATTTTTGTGGCTATTTGTCGTACAGATTTATACCTGAGAAGACAGCCTAAAAGTACATTTTACGCCCAAACTTTTACCAAAAAAACAACCCTGTTGTTTCTGTTCACAGTATGTTTTTAAAGGGAGTTGAAATCTGACAATATTCAAAAATGCATTTTAGAGTTTAGGAGGTTCTGCCACAGCGAAAACATCCTCTTATAGAAATTAAACTCTTTAAAGCATTTTGATATTAAACTATAAGATACTAAAAAAGTTATTTTATCCCATAAAGTCCGTGAAACATCAGTGAAAGAGTCAGCAGCATGTTTCTATGAAGCAGTTTAAAATGAGCTAGAGTAGAAGAAAAGCTGTGTGTAGATGGTGTCCATGGAGGGGAGGTCAGAGTCGATGATCCTCTCTGCAGTTTTGACGACCAGCTGTAGCTTCTTCTTCTCAGTCAGGGTGGTGTTCCCGCACCACACTGTGATACCGCTACTGAGGATGCTTTCAACCAGTCCTCTGTTGGCCTGGGTGAGGGGCTGACATTTAAGTCCAGCCCTCTTCAAAACCAGGGGTGAAAGTAAGATAAGACTCTTGCAGGAACTGTGCAACTCAAAAAAAAACTTTTAGCTCGTCATACAAGAAGGATGTTGATAAAGCCTGCTCTTTTTTGATTACTGTGTACATCCTTGAGTGCATAATGTAAGATGTCAGACACATAATGTAATATATGGCAAAACATTTATTTTCAGGTAAAGTACTTCTTTTGGGGGAGATAACATCAGAACAATAATAACAGTAGTAGTAGTGCAGTAGCACTTCTCTGTGACACCAGCAGGTGGCAGTGCTAACCAGTGTTTTCCCTGGCCTTTCTCTGTTATTTGCACACAAAAGAACAGATTGTTGCATTTAAGGCACTGTGCCTCATCAATAATAGCACGGGAAATGGAGAGATTTCCACATTTTCCACAGAGGGCTGTAGTAGTTATCTTCCTCTTCTGTGTAGTGGCAAGCCATGCCTGTAGTTGAGGTGGTGATAAGAAAATCTCCAGGCTCCAATAATTTTTTATACTGAAAATCAGTAATTTTGTACGTTTTTTTTCTCCCAAAATCAGTGACACCACTTATAAAATTGGCATTTAAAATATTAAAATTCAAATTTTTTAAAAAACATTTAACAGTTTTGATCAGAACTGAAGTTAACTAACACATTTACCCAAAAAAAAGTAGAAAAATTTTTTATCTGATATATATTTTTACAGCAGTTTTTGTTAGGGGCTGTTTTTGGCCTTAATAAAAGGATGGGAATTGGAACAGTACCCAAGAGTTAATTCAGTGTTACAATAAAAATGTAGGCTATCTCATGCTGCAGCTGCAGCAGTGTTCTAGCTGTGAGCTGCACAGAAGCTGGCTTACAGCCTAGGCCCACAGTAAATGTAGACTACACAAAACATCATACAGCCTACTGTTGTGTTCTGGACCAGTAACGTTGTCAGCCATTTTTGACAGAAGGATAGACTTTATGGCCCATCTCTGGTTTACTGCGTAGCCTTACCTGCTCCATGTGCTTCCTCTGCACTTTCCTCTTTTCCTCAACCTGCCTGTCATCCCTCTTTCTCTTGAACATAGAGCCAATTTTTCTTTGCATTTTTTGTCCTGTCTTGACTGTCTGGGGTCCTTCCATTGCCTAGGCAACCAGCCACCCAACGAAAAGAGCGAATTGAGTTTTCTCACTTTCATGTGTGTTTGTTTGAGGAAGAAGTGCTGCTCGCACGACAGAGAGACAGAGAGTATTTCACGACAAGTAAAACCTCACAATTTATTACTTGTGGATTTTTGTTTTGTTTATTTTGCAAAAATGACTACCCTGTTGTCTGCAAAAAAACACAGCACAAGTGGACATTGGGTTACGCTACAGCACGTGACTGCTTACTACAAGCTGCAACCTATCACGTTAAGCGAGTACCGTAGCCTACAAATTATAGTGTTCGTCCAGCGCACTAAAACCTAGTTCAACACATCACAGAAGACATATTCTGGAGATGATTTTTATGTATTCATCAATTTTACATGTATTTCAGTAAAATTCGCTTGAAAAAAGAAAGGGCTCACATTATATGCATGGGTGAAAGTTGCTTTTCCGAGGCGTTCCGGTGCGTTCTGGTAGAAGAGGTCTGCATATTTCTAACCGGCATGGCGTTCCGGTGCGTTCCGGCTTACTTTCACCTCTGTTCAAAACTCTGATGAAATACAGTCTGTGCTGAGCTCCTTTCACTGTAGCAGCAGTGTTTTTTGCACAGCTCTTGCTCTCTGTGACGTGAAGGCCCAGGAACTTGTGGCTATCAGTCCGCTCCACCTCAGTCCCGCTGATGGTGAGTGTCTACAGAGGGGGGGCTTTCCTCCTGTAATCCACAATGAGTTCTTTTGTCTGTGTTTAGGACCAGGTCGTTGTCCTCTCCGTAGATTGATCCTATGAACCAGGTCCCTGTATGCAGGCTCATCCCCTCCTCTGATGAGACCAAGGATGGTCTCCTGAAACATCAGTGTCTTCTTGGAGACCTTGTAAAAGTAATCCATCATGATAACTCCAAAGTTAGGTCTTCTCGGTAAATTATTTAATCCAATTTCTGTATGAAAACACGTTAGCACAGTAGATAGTCGCCATCTTGTAGTCACCCGGATGCAGTTCATCTACTATTTCCTGTGTCTTCTGACAAAAATATAATAAAAAACATTATATATTTACCTATGCCCATTTGGGTTTTATTCCAAATCATGCGCCTTGTGCACACCAATAATTTTTAATGGATTTATAAACTTTATTTCCTTTTTACACATATAATGACTGGATATGATGTCAGGAGGGTTAGCCTGTCAGATGAACAAGTGCTCTCTCTCCCCTAGAGACGCACATCAGTATGATTAGTATCAGAGACACACAGGTAAACATATTGTTGCAAGCAAAACATAGGTTGTTTTGGCACATTGGAACCTGCATAACAAGTGACATTTTTTGTAAATATGATTGTAAATAGTTTGCTGTGTGTGATAGCATTGTTTTCTTTGTTCTAACTTATAAAGAAGACTTGAAAAAACTTTTTTCTGTTGTCAAAGTGTTCATCCGACAATCTGCTGATTTTTTTTAGATGAATTCTGTCTGATTCAATTTCCATTTATTTTTTCTTTTGTCTTAATGGTCACATTACTATTTACACATTCAAGTGACACTCCTGCAGCATAAATAATCAGATAGCCCAGCTTGTCCTGAAAAAAACAAGGTCTAATACATGATTATGCATCATAGGGTTGAGGTTTTACATAAGTTATAACGCAAAAAGTCCAGGTGCCCCAAAAACAGGAAAAATAGCTTAGACCTCAGAGGGCACATCCTGTGCACATTGTGAGCTCTGCAGGGACCTTCTTTCCCATCCTTACCAACTGTGTTCTGTCCATGAGGAAGTCCAGGATCCAGCTCCGGGTGGGTGTTGGTACTCCCAGGTCAGCCCATTAGGGGTCAGCTTCAGCGGCCTGATTGTATTGAAGGCTGAGCTGTAATCCAGGAACAACAGCTGTGTGTAGGTGTTGTTACTGATGTTGGAGGGTGGAGTGTAGTGCAAGTGCCACTGCTTCGTCCACTGATCTGTTGGGGCAGTAGGCAAACTGATAGGGGTCCACTGTATCAGGAACCATGGAGTTGATGTGGGTTAAGACCAACATTTCCAGACACTTAACTTCATTGTTGTTATGTTTGGTTTCTTGGGGACCGGCACTAGTGTCCGTGTATTCCTGAATATTGTTCGTGGCTTTCTTAAAAATGCTCATATATGTGGCCTTCAAGCAGCCCTGCAGCTCTGCCAGTGCATTTTCAGTCCATGTCTCCACAGTCCTGACTGTGACTGGGTCTGCTTTAAGCCTTTTGATGTAGGTGGGCCGCAGCAGAACAGCAAGGTGGTCACATATCCCAAATGTGGTTCGGAAACAGGAATACAAGCATTTCTAATGTTGCTGTTGCATTCCCCTAGTGGGGAAGTTGACAAGCTGGTAAAATTTGGGATGCTTTTCTTGAGATCACAATGATTGAAGTCTCCCAGAATAACTAGAGACGCGTCAGGGTATGAGCTCTCATGTCTAGAAGGGGATATACACTGAATGATGCATTGCAGTTCTCTGGGCAGGTAAAATGGCCTGCACTTCACGGTAATATACTCCACATCCTCAGAACATGACTTTGATATTACCGTGTTGTTGGTGCTCCAGGAATGTTTTTCGAGGATTGCTGCTCCCTCGTGTGTTTTGCCACATCCCTCAGCGCTGCGGTCAGCTCTGTAGACACTGTAGCCTGCTGGTGTTATGGCCTCGCTGGAGATCCTCTGTCCCAGCCACGTTTCACAGAAGCATAGAACAGAGCAATCCTGGATGTACCGCTGTGTAGCCAACTGACTGACGAGGTCATCCATCTAATTAGCCAGAGGCTGGACGTTGGCGAAGAGTATGACCGGAGAGTTAGCCATCCTTGGCTAACCGCTTGGCTGAGTCTCCATTCTGCACCTCCCTGCCTGTCGGACGCCAGGAGATCCTCCTGCTTCAGACTGACCCAGTGACACTCCAGCGTGGTGCTGAAGCTCTGGGAGGGAGTCCAGGACATTTGCGTCAAATTGTTCCTTGTGACTCAATTCTCCCAGCCGAATAAGAGTCTTATGGTGGCCGACAGAGGCACGAACAAGCGCGTGTTCATCTTTTTTAAACACTTGGTTGTAATCTCTTACAGTATTATCAAGCAGCAGTACATTTACATAGCTAATGTTAGCATGCGTCTGTTTAGCTGACCGCTCTGATCAGCATGGACAATAATAACTTAGCATTCTGTGCAAAGTTTGGCAACAGAAAGTAACATTATCCATAGAGGAGGAGGGCGGTGGGGATCAAATGAGATCAGAACACAGAAAACACAAATCAGACACCCATATAAGTTACTCAAAGTGGAATATTAAAAAAGGGTCTCATTTAAATGTTTAGGAAAACAAAATATCCACGCCTGGTGAACTTGCGTTTTGTGAAGTGAATTTGCAGTGTTTCTCTTTTGCAGTTGTTTTTGGGTTTTGTATGCAGCATTTCTCTTTCGCATTTGTTTTGTTGGTTTGTATGTTTTTGCTTCTGCAGCGTTTCAGATTGCATCTTTTTTTCATACAGCATTTTCTGTTGCATTTGCTTTATGTGTTTGTGTGATTTTTGGTTTTGCATCATTCCTGTGTTTGCAGCGTTTGCCTGTTTGCGGCGCATTTGTTTGTTTGTGGCGCATATGCCCTTGTCGGCCCCCATAGAGTCTCCCGGTCGTACTTTACACTAGCACTTGTGTGCCACACATGAAAAGACAAACAGGAAACTAAAAATGCAAAAACAAAATAAAACCTGACTGGGAGAGCTACGCTGCGTCACATGTAGGGGAGCGTCATCTTGAAGTTTTTGAGTTATTATTCAGTCTAAAATAAACTCTTAAAACTTTGCACGGCTGTTAAAATGATCTTTGTTAAAGTCCAACAGTAAGGCTCAGCGTCCACTCTGGAGTATTAGTTACAGAGTTAACTCAGCCCTGACTGAGACCTTAGAGGTAGAAACATGTTGGCTTTTCAATGATCCTGTCCCTGTAATAAAGCTCTGAAGTTCTCTCCTCATTGTCTCTGTTTCTTCTTTCACCTCTTTGTTTACTCTTATTAATCTGACTCTTTTTTATTCTTCTGTTTTTCAGGTGGTTGGTATAATACGGTATGTTCAAACAGCAGACACTACATCTGTGCCAAACAAGCAGGACTTTAACAAACTGACAGAAACTCTGCTGTTTGTCTTTTGTAATATCTGTTTATTGTCTGAGATCTTTGATTATTGACTGTCTTGTTTACTTTGATTGAAGTGTTCTGTCACATTGTCTGGTTGTAACAGTTGTATTTTTTTATGGTTTAGACTTGTAGACGTGTCAGAGTGAGATCTTTGATTATTGATTGTCATGTTAATTTTGATTGATTGAACATGAACTTGTTGGAGACGTGTCAGTGTGTGATGGTTGTTCTGATTGATGTGAAATAATAAAAAGTTCAGTTTAAAGTTGAAGTTGAAGCTGTTTCCTCCAAATTAACATATGACATTTTAACTTTTACTTTTATTAAACCCTTCAGTAGCTTCTGTTCAGGGTGTGACCTTCAGGAGGGTTCATGATATGTTTCATTGACCTCTGAACTCAGATGATGGACCAGAGAATGACATGTCACAGAAGGTCAGAGGATCCTCACTCACCCTGAGTTCATCAGCTCATAATCAGAGCTGCTCAGCTCAGGTTACTGAAGATCCTCCATCCTTTGAGGTGATCTTCTCTCATGGGCAGTGCTGGGGTTTCATCCAGCTTGAAAAGATGATGAGATTAAACATAAAAAAGCTGTACTCCTAGGTCTCTCTGCCTAATAAAAAAAATACATTGAAGTTGTAGTTCAGTTTTCAGCATCGCCCTCCTGATGCCATGAAGATGCTTAAAATTCTAATGATAGGAAGCCCTTCTTATTAAATACAGTAATACAAAACAAGGATGTGTTTCTTAATATCTTAGATAACAAGAAAGGTTTTCAACCTGATGAACAGATTAGTAATTCACTGTAAAAAAGGTTAGCTTACCTTTAGTATGTATGATTAAAATTATAGACTAGTGTTCAGCTCAAGTCACCCAATCACTTAGAATTTGTACGTAGTGCTAAATGGAGAGCACTGTCCCCACTTCTTAGAGACTGCAGTTGAGTGTGAAGCTACAAATAAGAATGAACTTAAATCCAGCCTTCGTTAAAATTCCACTGTAATAACATCACATTTCAGGAACTGTATTTGTCAAAAACCTGCATATTCTCCTTGTTTATAACATGAGTCTTTTATGTCATGGCACACTTTTGAAACTGTGGATTAACTGAAGGTGCTTTGTATTATATGTTGTAATTTTTTTCTCTACCCATTTTGCATTTTTTCATGTAGTTACAGTGGTATTGTTTAAACTGTGTTTCATACATTTATTATACTTTTCTTTACAGCCTTATATTTTATTGATAATATAGTTCAGTTTTATGCGTGGAATAGAAATGTGTACTGTTAATCTGCCTCCATCCGCTCGGTCGTGCTCTGATCCTCAGACTTGGTGAAGTGGACCTCACAGAGCAGCTGACGCCCGCTGGCTTTTCACACTGAAAAAACTTTGATCTAAGTGAGAGTATTTGTCCAATTTCAAGAAATAAAATCTCACTAGACTTATTCTAATCCACAGTTTCCTTTACCTGTCTGGAATGAGTTTATTTAAAGATTTAAAAACTAAGTTATATGCAATATATGCAATAATAAGTCAAATAATCTGCCAATAAGACAAGACAAATTTAACTTGAGCAGATATTAAACCTGAATGTAAGACCCTCACTGAGTCAGACTTTCCTGATTTAATTGGCAGATATTTTCTCTTCATTACAAGCAACTCAATCCCTTATTGTTGCCTTTCATTCCTTAAAATAAGATATTTATCTCGTCTGGTAAGTGAGTGTGGATTAGAATAAGTGTTTTGCATATTTTTGACTTGAAAATAGACAAATACACTTGCTTGGATCTGAGCTGTTGCAGTGTTGTTGGCTGTAGTGTTTCTCAGATAAATGTGCAGCAGACAGGTGCAGTCTTGAGAAGGAAAACAGGGAAGACATTAACAATTCTATAACAGATAATCTGACAAATATTGAAAATAACCGCAACAGCAACATTTAACATACTAAAAATAACAGCCTCTCTCACCTTATATTAATAAGTTTTCCCTTTATGGTGTACACTGTGTCTACATGAACTGTTGATTCCAAAGATTATATTAGCTCATACACATTAGGACTGATGCTAAACCTCTGACCAGGGACAGGCTCTGAAGCTTAACTTCAGCATCAGTTATTATTACACCAGCACTTCTCTTTAGTATCAATGAAACGAGTTTAGGAGCTTTGTTCTGCTCCAAACACTCTGCTGCAATTTTTAACTTTACTTACAAACGTTCTTCCACATGTATGTTTTTTCCTGCAACAGCTGCTCCCGTTAAACACCATTATGATAACATTCATGGCGGCTGAATCTCATGCTGCCGTTATTACAGCAGCATTTTAAAGATGTAACTGAAGCAAGCCTTTACCTCGTTAATTTAATTGTAATGTCAATAAAAGCTGACCGAGTATGTCTCATTTGAAAACCACAGAGACAAACATTTGGAAAGAACGACACAGGACACAAGTTAGCACGGTCTCAAGTTCTTTTTTTTTTTTTTAACTTGAGGGAAAATCATGTAATTTTATTTAGATAAATCAGCGTTCGGGAAAGCAATCAAAACCAATATTTTAAGAAAACAAAAAGGAGACCCCAACCGAAATAATCAAATGATGGGAAGGTTTTGGGCCAGCCACGCATTGGACCGTCGTGCCCAGCACCTCCCCCTAACCTAAGAAAACACTCAAATCCTAAGACCAAAAGAAAAACTGAAAACTGGACTACCGGAGATCTCCGGCCCAAACTTAAGAGGGGAGAAGACATGAGCCGAATGTAACAATGGCTTTGGGAGTGAGGCAAGACTAAAAAAACAAAAGACTGTTGGCATATCTCTTTAAGGAGTGGCAGCAGAGGTGTCACAGAGACAAGAACAGGGTTGGCAGGAGCAGTATTGGAGTACGGTACTGTATATGTGTGCACATTAAACTGTAGCCCTACTGCAAAAGCCAAGTGGCGACCATCATTATGCCATAAAATGTTGATATTGATTCAAACAAAGTTATGTTGGTGTCAGTTAATATTGTATTGTGGTGTTGCTGAACAGGGAGAGAACATGACACAGCAGGGGCTCCACATGCACATACAGACATGCACACACATTTAATGCTGAATCAGAACAAAGCAACCGAGCTGTAGGTGTTAAAATCAACTTTCCTTAATCATTTTTTATTTATTTATTTATTTGTTTTTTTATTTTTTTATTTATTTTTATTGATTGCAAGACAAGAAAAAACAGACAAAGCATCAGACAAAAAAAGGACAGAAGAGACCATAAAAGACACAAACAGGTCAGTTTAACAGTTTTGGAGAAAATAATGATAGATAATGCTTAACAAAGAAGAAAACAATTATGCTATTAATGAGTAATAATGATTATACATACAACAAAGAAAGAAAGGGAGAAAAGAAAAAAAAGATAAATAAATCAAAAGGAAATTAAAGAAAAAATGGCTGTTTCCTGTGTGTATGAGGGAATGTGAGTGTGGGTAAGTGTGTTTGTTTATAATTCACATATGATATATAATATGAATGTTGGTAATGGCAGTAATACAAAGAGCGAGATCGAAGAATAATAACAGTAGTATCAATCATGACAACAATAATAATAGGAAAAATAATAGTGATAGCAATATTAAATGAAACTAGACAATTTCCACGTATGGAAACCACAAGGGGCCAGGGCAGAAGGGCACAACCACCCCACCGCAAGGCCACGCCCAAGTCCAAAGTGCCACCACAAAAGCCGCTGCAATGGCGATCAAGAGGAGCCTGAGTAAGCATCAACACCAAACACACACATCACACACACCCGAGCCCCACATGGGACAACCACACAGCTGCCGCCTGCAATGTGTACGTACAGACACATGCGTGGACCAAGAGACCACCGAACAGGGCACCCGTGCAAACCGAGGCCCCACCAACACCATCCACACACAAACGCACACATGCACGCATCATGCATTGAATCCCCCCAGCCATGCCGCATGCAAACCCCCCACACCTCTCCAGCCCGACAAAAGGCAACTCTCCACGGATACACACCCAACAACCCCCTGTCAGGCCAACTGCCCCTGACCCGCCCACAACTGCGCCACCCCCAACCGCAACCCCACGATCCCGAGAACCGTCCGATGCCCCCCATCACTCCACCACCCGGTCAGCATCCACGGCTCCCCTGCAATCCAGCCCCTGTGAAGTCCCCCAGACACAGGCACTCCGGCCCTATGTGCATCTGCGTGCACGGACTGGGCCAATGGGACCCCAGCCCACAGAGAGACCCCATCCAAAGAGCCCCCAGCTATGCCAGTCACCAAACACATACACATCCACGCGCACACGCTACCAATGATAGCCACACAAACACCCACACAAACACCCCACATGAAGCATGTTCGCACACTGCGCATAAATGTCCAGCGCCAACACCCACCCAAAATCCCCCCAATCGCCACCACAACACCTCCATCAGAAACACCCCAGACCCCAGACATGACCTCGCAATGAGACAGGCACGCCCTACGTGATCACTGCACGCGGAAACAGCCCAGTCCACAAAGACTGCATTCAACATAAAAAAGGGGAATAATTCATAAAGAGAAAGAAAAGAAAAAATACATATATTAATAACAGTAATGTAAAGGAATAAATACATAAAGATAAAAAAGAGCAGAAGAAAAACTGATAATGAATAAACTGAAAAATACATACATGAATAGGATACTAGTGGGTGTCCATGTGTAAATATGTATACCTGTATGTGTGAGTATCTGTTTTCTTTAAAGACAGTATTAACTTGTTTGTTGATTTGTATTTGGGTAGTTTCTTTGGAGTTTTGGATTGAGTTTATTGGTGGTCAGGCAACGAGAGAGATTAAAAAAAGAAAAAAAAGTTGTCAATAGGAAATGCGGGAGATGGAGATGAAGTTGATTTTGCTTTATACTGTAAATATACAAGATAAAAATGTGGTGTCGGAATGAACAGCTATGAGGGCAGGTCATGTTTGTAAGAAAGTCATGAATGGTTGCCAGGCAGGGTAATGATTATTTTTATTGAAAGAGGAGTCTGTATTTTCCAGGGAGATGTAATCTATGAGCAGGTTTTTCCATTGTGTGATATTTGTTGAGTTCCTTAATTTCCAGTTCAAGAGGATGGATTTCTTGGCAATAGTTAGTGCTGTGAGAAGTGTATGGTTGTGTGCCTTGTCCAGTTTAGATAAAGATATGTCTCCTAATAAACAGAGGGATGGGGAGAGTGGGGTGTGGCAGCCCATGATTTGTGATAAAAGGTCTGTGATGTTTTCCCAGAATTGTTGAACAGGTGAGCAGTACCAGGTTGCATGGATGTAAGTGTTGGTACAATTTTGTGAGCAGTGTGAACAAATTTCAGGTGAATATCCCATTTTGTGCATTTTTTGACCAGTTAGGTGAATTCTGTGAAGGATTTTGAACCGTATGAGCTGTAAGTTGGAGTTTTTTGTCATAGAGAAGATGTTTTTGCAGATTTGGGACCAGAAGTCGGCATCAGGGGCAATGGAGAGGTCTGTTTTCCATTTTTCTGCGGGTATGGAGGGTGTGGAGTCAGACTGAGATATTAATTTGTATATTTTTGAGAGAAGTTTTTTGGGGGAAATGTTAATGACTGCAGAGGCTGAGGTGGGGAGGTCTTGGTTATTTTTTTTTTATTTTTCAGATTTGATTGAATGGCTGGTGTAACTTGTAAATATTCCAAAAATTGGTTGTTCCGGATGCCAAATTTCTGGACCAGGAGGGGGAATGAAACCAGGGTATTGTTGTGGAAGATTTGTCTGAGGTGAGTGATTCCTTTATCTATCCAAGTATTTAGGTTTAATGATTTTTTCATTGCTAATGAAGTCAGGATTGTGCCAGATAGGAGTGAAGAGGGAAGGTGCTAAAGGGGAGTTAGTAATTTTGTGGAATTTTCACCAGGCTGTCAGAGTGGACGGTATTGTGGGACTTTGGAAACAGGGTTGTTGTTTTATGGATTGGCTGAGAAAAGGTAAATCTGAGATGTGAATATGTTTAATAACTGCTTGTTCTAAGTCTAACCTTGTGTTATCTGATTGAGTGGGGTGGGTCCATTTGTAAATATATTGAAGTTGGTTTGCCATGGAGTAGTGGTGAAAATTTGGAGCATTAAGACCACCTAGTATTTTTGGTATTTAGAGAGTGGCCAGTTTAATTCTTGGAGGTTTATTTTTTCAGTAAAATCTTGTGATGGCTGAATCTAGGGATTTAAACCAGGTGGGAGGTGGATGGGTTGGGATCATAGTGAGGAGGTAGTTGATTTTGGGGAGGACTGTCATTTTAACTGATGCTATTCTGCCCATTATGGATAGTGGGAGGTTCATCCAACGTTGGAGATCGTCAATTATTGTTTTGATCAGTGGAGTGAAGTCAAGATTGGGCAACTCTGACAGCCTGGGGGAAACGTGGATACCTAAATATGTGATGTGACTTGTGCAAACGGGGATGGGTGTTGAATGGGCTGCCACATCCAAGCTGTTATCTAATGGAAGTATGGATGAATTGTTCCAGTTTATTGAGTAATCAGAGATTTGGGAGAATGAATCTATGACTTTAATTATCTCTTGTAGTGATGATTGTGGATTCTGAATAAATAGAAGTATGTCATCTGCATAAAGGCTGATTTTATGGTGCATGTTGGGGGTTTGGATTCCGGTAATGAGGGGGTTCTGATGGATGGCTGCTGCTAAGGGTTCGATGAAAATGGTGAACAGAGAGGGAGAGAGTGGGCATCCTTGCCTGGTCCCCCTGTGAAGAGTGAAGCGTTGTGAGGTTTGTCCATTAGTAATGACTGTAGGTGAGGTGTAAAAGTGTTTTGATCCAGTTAATAAATGATTCCCCAAAGCCAAACCTGTGAAGTGTATTAATGAGAAATGACCAGTTCACTCGGTCGAAAGCTTTCTCTGCATCTAGGGTGGCTATTATTGATTTCTTCTGATGTGGGGCTGAATAGTGTATTAAGTTGAAAGTCTGCGGGTGTTGTTGGATGAGTTCCTACCTTCGATAAATCCGGTTTGGTCTGGGTGAATTATGAAGGGAATTATTTTTTCTAATCAGTGGGAGAGTGCTTGGTAATTATTTTTATGTCAACATGTAGGGCTCTAATTCCGTTGACCAGGCGCAGGTGGGGCGCACCTGCCCTGCACCGCGCCAACAGGGTGTGTCCAGGGCATTTTGCAAGTTTCGTGCACGGCGCAGTCTGGCGCAGAGAGGCGCACCCACGCCTCCGTCTCTCCCACCGGCACAAATGGCAGAGAGGGAGGAGAGAAGATGTTAGTGGGTTTAACACAGTCGAGTGTGATCTTCACCAATCAAATGAACGCCTCTCCTCGCCTTTAAATGCGCCGCGGGTGAGGCGCAGTGACAATTTCACCTCGGTGGCGAAGAAGGTCAGAGCCGCTGTTACTTCTGCAGCAACTGGGAGAGCGCAGGGGCCACAGGGTTGTGCATCGGAGGCCACGATGCACGTCACCGTGTGGACCACCTTGCGGGCAGATGTAATCTGTTCCTGTCTCATAAATAGGAGTACAAAATTAAGTGATAATTTCATTTAAACACAGCAGCAGGCTAATCCATTCATCATGCTTGTGATCCACCTGCATTCCTGGTCTGTCATCGCCAAATAGCAGAACCTTTGGTGAAAATGTATCTCCTCCTCATCCTCCTTGCAATAATGTACTCCATCTTTTTAGATCATGTTAAGAATAAAGATTAAAACAGAGAAATATGGGCACAGGTAAATCCTTAAAACAGAGTGACTTATTCAGCGAGCGTCTCTCTCTTTTCTTTTTACTTTTCTTTTGAATTTCATGAGATGAGAGAAGCCAGATACTCCGTATCTGATGATGTGGCTGTTTGTGGTTGGCTGAGAGATGTGAACTTGTTAGTTTGCGTCACTCTTCCAGCTGCCATCAGGTTGAGTTTCCATTATGGCAAACGTCTCTGATCTGACATCAGATGTGACGGGACAATTAATATACAAAACCCAAAACCAGTGAAGTTGGCACGTTGTGTAAATCGTAAATAAAAACAGAATACAATGATTTGCAAATCCTTTTCAACTTATATTCAATTGAATACACTGCAAAGACAAGATACTTAACGTTCGAACTGAGAAACTTTATTTTCTTTTGCAAATAATCATCAACTTAGAATTTAGTGGCAGCAACACATTGCAAAAAAGTTGGCACAGGGGCATTTTTACCACTGTGTTACATCGCCTTTCCTTTTAACAACACTCAGTAAACGTTTGGGAACTGAGGAGACCAATTTTTGAAGCTTTTCGGGTGGAATTCTTTCCCATTCTTGCTTGATGTACAGCTTAAGTTGTTCAACAGTCCGGGGTCTCCGTTGTTGTATTTTATGCTTCATAATGCGCCAACCATTTTCAATGGGGGACAGGTCTGGACTACAGGCAGGCCAGTCTAGTACCCGCACTCTTTTACTACGAAGCCACGCTGTTGTAACATGTGCAGAATGTGGCTTGGCATTGTCTTGCTGAAATAAGCAGGGGCGTCCATGAAAAAGACGTTGCTTGGATGGCAACATATGTTGCTCCAAAACCTGTATGTACCTTTCAGCATTAATGGTGCCTTCACAGATGTGTAAGTTACCCATGCCTTGGGCACTAATACACCCCCATACCATCACAGATGCTGGCTTTTGAACTTTGCGCCTATAACAGTCCGGCTGGTTCTTTTCCTCTTTGGTCCGGAGGACACGACGACCACACTTTCCAAAAACAATTTGAAATGTGGACTCGTCAGACCACAGAACACTTTTCCACTTTGCATCAGTCCATCTTAGATGGGCTCGGGCCCAGCGAAGCCGGCGGCGTTTCTGGGTGTTGTTGATAAATGGCTTTCGCTTTGTATAGGAGAGTTTTAACTTGCACTTACAGATGTAGCGACGAACTGTAGTTACTGACAGTGGTTTTCTGAAGTGTTCCTGAGCCCATGTGGTGATATCCTTGACACAGTGATGCCGGTTTTTGATGCAGTACCGCCTGAGGGATCGAAGGTCACGGGCATTCAATGTTGGTTTTCGGCCTTGCCGCTTACGTGCAGTAATTTCTCCAGATTCTCTGAACCTTTTGATGATATTACGGACCGTAGATGATGAAATCCCTAAATTCCTTGCAATAGCTCGTTGAGAAATGTTGTTCTTAAACTGTTGGACAATTTGCTCACGCATTTGTTCACAAAGTGGTGACCCTCACCCCATCCTTGTTTGTGAATGACTGACCATTTCAGGGAAGCTGCTTTTATACCCAATCATGGCACCCACCTGTTCTCAATTAGCCTGTTCACCTGTGGGATGCTCCAAATAAGTGTTTGATGAGCATTCCTCAACTTTCTCAGTCTTTTTTGCCACTTGTGCCAGCTTTTTTGAAACATGTTGCAGGCATCAAATTCAAAATGAGCTAATATTTGCAAAAAATAACACAGTTTACCAGTTCGAACGTTAAGTATCTTGTCTTTGCAGTGTATTCAATTGAATATAGGATGAAATGGATTTGCAAATCATTGTATTCTGTTTTTATTTACGATTTACACAACGTGCCAACTTCACTGGTTTTGGGTTTTGTAGATGAACAATGGACCATCCCCCCCCCATACCAAAGCATCAAAGCTAGGGGAAACACTGATTTTACTTGGGAAAGGTTGCATTTCCCAAGCTCTTATTTCCTTTTAGAGTGCTTATTTTTTAAAAATTCGGATATCTCTTAAGTTAAATGTCATTTTTATATAAGTATTTGCTGTGTGCTGTTAACAGAAGCACTTTGCACTGTTCATTCATACTGTAACTTTGTTTGCCTTTGTTACCTCCGCCAAGGAGGTTATGTTTTTGCCGGCGTTTATCTGTCAGTCTGTCCGTCTGTTTTTGTTCAAAATAACTTGAAAAGTTCTGAATGGATTTGGATGAAATTTTCAGGAATTGTTGGAAATGGGATATGGAAGAACTGATTAAACTTTGGGGGTGATCCGTATCACCTTGGCGGAGGTCTGCGCTCTCTGAGTGCTTTTCTAGTTAAGGTTGTTACCTCTAAAAAAATACACTTTAAAAAAGTGTCAGAAAGGCAGTTTGAGCCTGCAATTTAAATTTTGCAACATGTTCCAAATAAACTTTTGTATCAAACAAGCCCTTTATTTAATGAAATGTAGCCTTTCCCATCTACCTTAGTCTAAATGATCAGACATGTAATGTTGTAATGGATAGATGAACAGCTGGTTTAGTCCATGCAGGCTAGTCTGCATGCTGTTTTTTGACATTGACCTTAGGAAGATAAGGTTTCTCTCTTCAAGATATAAACCTGAGTGCTTTTATAGGTGGGCTTGGGAACAATGGTGAGGGACTTGACTCGACATAACCTGTGACTCGACTTGACTTGACTCGCCCACAGCAGAAAAAAACTTGGGACTTGCTTGAGACTTGGACCAAATGACTCGACTCGACTTGGGACTCAGATCGGACGGACTTGGCCAATTGTCTGGTAACTGAAACACACCACTAGGTGGTGCTACTGCCTTTTATCTCTAGCCACGGTTTATATCACTCGTAGGTGCGCAGGCGCCATCTTTCGCTAAATTTTCCCTTTTTTTACTGTTGTGAAAGGTAAGCAGTTCTAGTGGGTGCCACAGTATAACAAATTAAAATATATCAGTGCATTCTTGAAGTGAAAATGTTTGTATATCGTACTGTTTAGTGTTAAGGAAGCATTTAGCTGGGTTTTTGAGTTCACAACTTTGGTATTACAGCTGGTAATAACTTTAACTGTAAGCTGTTTCGTCCTGTGCACCATATGAGTTATCATGGATAGATGCTGCAGAGGTGCCCCACGCACAGCAGACATGCGGAGCACTTTGGGTTACATTGACTTTGGCTTTGTGGTTCTTATTGTTTTTAATCTTAAAGGGGCCACAGGAGGTCTTCAACCATGAGCACCTCTGGACATTTTCAGTCTCCCATATTTTTTGAAACTGGAAGTGTTTCACAAATATGAGTAAAAAGACAGTGACCTTTGTCAGAGGCTGTTAGTTAAAAAAAAAAAAAAAAGAATGAAGACATTGTCTTTACCAAAAAGGTTACGATACGTTCATTATATTGGCTGTTCTTTGAATAGAGTATGATAAGAAAAAAACACTTCAATGCATTTCTTCAGGAAGTATTTTTGTACTCAATTATGGGTTTTCTTGACTGATGTAGGTTATATTATATGTAAATGGTTTGGTTGATTTGATTTCAAATTAATTTTACTCAAGAATCAATGTGAGTTTAGCTGTTTGTGTAATTTTTTTATTCTCACATTTGTTTTCCTCTCCCTTTTTGTCTCTGTATCTTTCTTTAACTATATTTACGTGTGTACGCATATCCATGATAGTTTCAATCCAGTAACCTCAATTATACTTACCAAGCATTTTTTAAAGTAATGTATAAAACTTACCCTACGATTCATATTTCATTCAAAGAATGTAGTATTTATGAAGTTTCTTTGCACTGAATCAGAAACAAAAATGCCTTTATTACCTCCGCCAAAGAGGTTATGTTTTTGCCGACGTCTGTCTGTCTGTCTGTCTGTTTGTTTGTTTGTGTTCAAAATAACTTGAAAAGTTCTGAACGGATTTGGATGAAATTTTCAGGAATTGTCGGAAATGGGATATGGAAGAACTGATTAAATTTTAGGGTGATCCGGATCACCGTCTGGATCCAGGAATTTTTTAAAGATTTCTTTAACATTGGGAGATAGGACCATTTTTGGCATTTGTGCATATAACTCCACAAAAACCTACCTTGGCGGAGGTTTGCGCTCTCAGAGTGCTTTCTAGTTTTTTATAAAATGCATTATTAGGATTTTCATTCACAGTTGTTAGACTTTAAAATGTAAGTTTTGATATGTCAGCACAAATATAAAGGTATCTGTTCTGCTCTTTTAAAAAAAACACATAGAGGGGGTCCCCGGTCCCTGCTCTGCTGTTTTGGGGGTTTAGGGCCAAAATGTTAAGACTGTTGTCTGACCCAGACCAAAAACCTAAGCTAAAACAGATTTTTTTTTTCTCCCAGTATTTTGCTTACTTTTAAATTATTTTCATTAGATAGCATGTTATTCCTTTAACAATAGCTTGATATTTTGCTTGAAAATGTGTTGGTAAATGATCAACAATACTGATGATAGTAGAGAGACTCATAGGGGGTAAGACTAATTAATTAAAACTATTTTTGTTGATTGTATATAAATAACTATCAGCTAAATTTATTATTGTTTTAACAATAATAATAACAAATGTTTTTTTCAGTCATCTCTAAAAACTTTGCATATTATTTCACACAGGGGATCCAGCAGATCAAAACTTTTGTTTGTAGTTTTCAGTTATGATAATAAAATCGGCAATAATAACTTAAATATTTTGTCTTTGTAAGTGATAGTAAGCTGAACTGCATTGTAATAATAGCAATAAGGGAACACTAAACTGTCATAAGTACTGGGCTCAGAAAAGGACACAAATGCAGGACACCAAAACGGACTGACGCGCTGAGCCCTCCACACCTGTACCGTGATTTGCGTTAAATGATGTCCAACTTCATAAATTGTAGTTCTTTCTTATTTAGTTTGCTCACCCAGTTGAGTGCAAAACAGTGTTCATTGAAGCAAAATAGCCCATAAATTCAACACAATAAACTTCATACATGCACATCTTTGAGAAACCATATATGCCCCCACCATCAAGCAACATCTGATCTAACAAAGGTTCCCACCTAAATGCACAAACACTGTCATTAACAGCCCACAATGCAATTGCACCCCCCTGTGGATAAAATGGTGTCCTGCACACACCAACAGACATGAACACAGATAAAATGGCCATTACAGGTTTAATGATGAACAAGCAGGAGTCGGTACACGGGAGGCAGTCAGCGTGAGGCAACAGTGTCCAGAAGATGCCACAAAACAGTCTGGCTGCAGACCTGCACTGTTAGGAACCGCTCCACTGATAGGACTGGAAGTTGATTCAAAGCCTTTCAAAATAAAAGTGAATATACTGGAAGTGTGCCTTTCTCAGAAGCTAATTCGAAGTCTTTTAGAATAAAAGCGATTATACATGGAAATACGTATTTTACGTCTCGTGTGAATATACTTTATTAAGGGGGCCGTTTTTTTTTAAGTTTACATCATGAATATGATTTATTTGTGTATCCATGTGTTCAATTAAAAAGGTGAAAAAAGAAGTATCCGTTTCCAGTTCAACAGGACATAGAAAAAAAAAAAGTAAATATCAAGATAAAAAATTGTTAGGATATGATCCTCTCTGCGTTTGTTGTTGGACCCAAAAGCTCAAGGATGGAGGCTGGTAGCACATGTACAGTGATTTTATTGATGACACACAAAGTAGCAGTGAATGGGGGGGCAAGGGGAATCTTCGTGCCAGTGAGGGACTCCAGTGACTCAGGTGAGTGATATAAGGTGCAGCGGTGGTGAGGGCTCGTGGCAGACACTGTGGAGAGGGGAGCAGAGAAGCAGGTAAGAATTCACAGAGTCACAAAAACCCATCATCACAAAAATAACCAACAAAAAAAAAAAACACTCCCAAACAGGGAGGAGAAAAATAAGGCTTAGAGCTAGAGTAATCTGCAGAGGCAGAAGAAAAAATGATCGCTGGTAACAAACCACAGTAGCAGCGGAAATCCAGAGCCAGCTTAAATAGTGAAGAGTGATGAGGTGATCAGAGTCAGGTGTGCAGGGAGAGAGCGGAGAAACAACACCTACTTCAGGAGCAGCAGGAGGAAACAGAAGGGAGGGGGGAGAGCAGGGCAGAGGAGGAGGACTCACAAAAATAGAGAAAATACAAAACAGGATGACCACTTCCAGGGTTATTTTACAGATAAATACAAACTTAATGTACATCTTTTGTCATAATCACCTAAAACATTAATTGTTTTACACCAGTAATTTAATGTATTCAGTAAAATGGGTAGCTGTTAATTTGGTTAGCAATACGAATTCATTTAAAATTTAAAAAAAAAAAACTGTCAAAACACCTTATGTGTAATTGCATTATGCTTCTACACTCCAACCAATTGCTGATTGTTCTTTGCTTTTATGCCATTATTTGTAATTGAAAATGAAACCTCACACACTTTTGGATTAATTTACTAATTGATTTACACAAATCTTTAACACAGGCATACCTTGTGTGTTTGCAATTGTTCCACCTTATCATAATTCATTTATTAATTGTTTAATATTTCTTTCTATACTGCTATTTTCTTACCTGTGCTGTCGGATCACCTATATTTTCCCAGGAGGGTGTGAGGGATGATGATTTTAAATTAACTTTGCTTTATCTGTTCAAAGTGAATTACTGAGTACTGAGTTACATGAGCCAGACAGCCAATAACATCTGTTACAGGAGAAAACAGAGTAGACACAAAGCAAACTTTCAATAATGTCTTTTTTTTTTTCTTCTTTGTATTTACAGTACGCCAAGTACCCTCTATTGTCCATTATCTCCTCACAGAACATCCACATGTCTTCAATATTATAAAAGATAAACTTAAAGGCTCCAGCATGGATTCTTTCTTCATGTGGATCCATGGTGTCGACAGACAGCTTAGCTGTTTCCTGTGCAGCCTCCTCAGTTTGTTTACTGTCCATTTGTTAAATGTCAGGCGTCTTCACTTTGGCTGCAAATGTTTGTTAGCCTGTATCCATTCTGCTGCTTTTTACAGTGATCCACTACTCAGCCCACCGCACTAATTGCATTTGTTTAAATAATTTGCTTATACCAATCAATTTGTCAGTGATCATAAAGTGATCATTTTTGGTGTTTTCATACATAACAAAATGCCTACGACAGTCAAAGCCTTCTCGTGTCAAGCTTATCTCAGAGATATATCTAAATAATACATCATGGCTAATCCTGAAGTTAGCCTAGTTAGCCCTAGCCACTGTTACCATAACTACGATAGCAGCGCTTAATTTCCTTATACTAATCAAGTATTCAGTGATCATACAGTGATCATTTTGGGTGTTCTCATACATACCAACAACATTTAAAGCCTTCTCATGTCAAGCTTTTCTCATAGACATGTCCAAATAATACATTCACAGCTAATCCCAAAGTTAGCCTACTTAGCACTAGCCACCATTACCATAACTATGACAACAGCGCTAAAAAAACAGCCTAAGGTCCAGAAGTCATTTCTTTATAAGGTTACAGGACAATATGTAGTGGTAAACACAATGTTCTAGTGAATAAAGACTTCTGTTGCTTCAAAAATGACGGAAAGTAGTCACTTGACTTTTACTCACCTTCTCTCCACACTCACTCTCTACGGCAAAAACTAACAGCACTGCATGAGAAAAAAGTTGCTTTGGATCCTCTCAGTGGAGCAGGTCCTATCAGTGCAGGTCTGCAACACAGGGTCCTGACAGTGCAGGTCTGCAGCCAGACCCCTCTCCAAAGACGTGAGGCAGGCAGGGTCCAAAAGAAGCAGGAGTTGACACACAAAAAAGGGTAATTAGATCAGGCAGCAGTATCAAAAAATGGGAGGCAAAAGACAAGGTCAAAAAACAGGAGGGGCAATACACGGCTTGACAATACTTATGAATGCTGGGGCGAAGACTGTGAGGTAAGACGAACTGGCAAAAGACGTTGAGAGACATGAGGTTAAATGCAGGAGGTAATGAGGGGTGATGAGAAACAGGTGAGGCAATCAGGAAGCAGGGCTGCATTCAAAAAAGTCAGCAAACTCCTCCCTAAGTCGTTTCCTATCCACTTTACCTTAACCCTGATGGAACACGTCACAGGGTCAAGGAAAGGAGGGAATAAGAGGAAAGGAAAGAAGGGAATAAGAGGCAAGGAAAGGAGAACTGCAGTAAAAGAGGAATTCGACTGCACTTTCACTTTGGTGTCATATTTATGTCACAACGATTTCTTGTGATGTAGATAAGCCATGACGAACTACAATGTTCTGAAAATGAACTACAAGAAGTGTCTTTGTCCTCTGCTTTACCTCACAGTGTTGTTTTGTGTCTTCAGCTGTTAACATGAACAATCCATCATCAGAGGATTTACCTGTGACAGGTGTTTGTCCTTTGGTCATGCAGTGTGTGTTTTCTGCTCTCAGCTGTGTGGTCTGGTGAGAGCATCTATAAATGTTGACATCTTTGACAGGAACTGAAAACCTGAAGTCTGATAATACATTTACAGAAGCACTATTCTCCCTGTTTCATTTGAAGTATTGTAAAATGCCTCTTTTGTCTCTCTTTTATCGATTGTTTTTTAATAAATTCTTTTAGAGACCCCATTGTTCTGTCTTATTATTGGCATGATTAACTTCATAAATCAAGAAAGATGGAAATGTGGTAATTAATATATAATATTAATATAGGAAACAAGTTCCACAATTGTATGTTTTTAAAATTTGTCAACATTGTGGGCAGTTTTGGAGAAAAAGAAATGCTTGCTTCTTTTATCTCAGACATGTATACTTTTCACATACCTTGATATGTTTGGGCGGAAACTTCCGCCTTCCTCAGAAGTGTCACTTGGTGGTAGGTGTGACGTGTCTTATCAGCTGGCGTTACGGAGGCGTGACCCTCCTGCCAACTTTTTTGACAGGACGATAGCGCCTCCCGCTGTCTGTTCACCTCTGCATGACGCTGCTCCAAGTTTCCGCCAAAACATGTCAAGGTACGTGAAAAGTATACATGTCTGAGATAAAGAAAAAGAGAAAACTATTTCTAAGAAACTGTAGGCATAATGAACACCATACAGCTGTTTTTAAGTCCGTGTAATAGTGGGGAGTCTGTAAATAGAGTGAATAGTCTCTTCCTCTTTCTCTCTGTGCAGTCGGGAGATCTCCCCTGGCACTATGTAACTATTGACCACTAGTCGCGGTTGATCAATGGACATCTCGCAAGAATTATGAACTGCTTTACGGCACGAACGTGAGGTCAGCATTGGGAAAACAAAAGGCTGATATGAAAAGTAGATCACATTTGTACAGAAGAGTATAAGGGCCATGTTAGATGGAGAAATAATTTTGGGGAAGTCCAGATTAAAGTCGAAATTTCGGGATTAAAGTTGAAATGACAAGAATAAAGTTGAAATACAATTTTGTGATAAAAGTCGAGATGTCAAGAAAAAAGTCGAAATGTCGAGAAAAAAAGCCGAAATGTCGAGAATAAAATCAAAATACATTGTATGTCAACTTTATTCTCGACTTGCGACTTTTTTTCTCAACATTTTAACTTTAATCTCATCATTTTGACTTTTATCACTAAGTTGTATTTTAACTTTTTTGTCAACATGTCAACTTTTATCTCGTCACTTAGACTTTTACCTCAAAATTTCCACTTTGTTCTCGTCATTTCGACTTCAAGCTCGACCTGCGGAAAATTATTTTTCCAGCTAAAATGGCCCTAATACTCTTTGGTGCATATACGTGTTCACGGTTTATGAAAGCTGATGCTATGATAAGAAACAGGACTGTGACGGATGAGCACCGGAAAAGAAAGAGGAGGAAAAATCGAGTAAGAAGCCGGACCGGAGAGAAGATTGGACAGGCTTTTAGTGTCGGCTTGAACTTCAGGAAACAACGGAACAGCTGTTCTGCTGCTGTCAGAGGTGAGTAAAGAAGTCTGTAAATGTTTGTTGCTTCATTTGGGCTGCTGGGGTTTTATTCTGTCGCTTTCCTATTCATCAAAAATCGTTTGGCCTCTCAACAACGATATGGCAACACTGACACAGCCGAGCATTGGAAATACACAGTTACTGTTAGCATGTGTTAGCCTCACATGCTAATGTTATGAGCTAGAATCGATTAGATTTAGTATCTGATAGTATTATTATGATTAGTATAGCGGTGATTCAGAGTGTTGAACACTTCGGAGGCTGTCGACCAACAATCAGATGGTCTGAAGTTAGCTCATGTCCCACTACTCTGTAACACTGGAGATGATAACACATAAAACTTACTGTCCCAGTGTACGAGATGACGATCATTTGTTGGTACAGTTCACTGCAGCACTGACTTCAGTATTTATTTCAGATATCAGCTCAGGTGATCAGCATCAACTCCAGACAGGAGACACCAACACCACTACAGGAGTCAGACAACAGCAGGTATGTTTTCTGAAGTGTCTGCAGGACTGAAAGTGTCTGATCATAGTTTCAATAATAACTGTCATTAATTGGCCTTTGTGTGCTTGTTCTACCTGAATAGTTAAAAAAAACAAACAACAAAAACAGTGTTATCACTCTTGTCATTTTTTGTGTGAAGATTATAGTCTGTATTCAATGATAACTTGGTACAATGCAGTGTGCTTACGTAAAACTATGAATCAAATAGTCTACAAAGTATATTATTTCTGATATCTCTGTTATACATGTCATATTTGTAGGAACAAAGTGCCCCTCAATTCTCTTTTTTGGGTGATTTTATTATTGATTTTATTCTTCTGTAGTGAAATAACAAACAGGTTTACTCATTACAATCCATCTAATCTTTATACACCAGAAAGTGTACTTGAAATATTTCACTACATTTTATTTGCAGAATTTACTCATTTTAGTGAAAGAATCATTCAGAGCTATTTTTTCTTTCTATACTTTTCACAGTATTTTAGTGTTTCCTTCATTAGCTGCCCTTCAATCAGACAGATTGTCACAACTACAAACTAAACAGATGTGAAATGAACAACTGTAAAATAAATTACTTTTCTCTTTAAAGGTATCAAAGGTACTACAATCAAAATTTCCCAGATCTGGAGTTTGTAGACTTTTAAAGACAATTTACTGTAATATTTTCTCTGAATATTACAGTAAATTAGAGGGAGATTTTTGGCAGTTTTATTTTGCACATTAGCGAACACTGAAGTATTGACACATGAGAATATTCTTCAATCATGTCGGATATCCTGCATATTTGCTCTGAATAAAAACATTTCTATGTGCTTCTTTAACTCGCTGTTCAAAGCTATAGTGCTAAGTTTTTTTCTTTTTATTGCCTTTCAGACATTTTTATATTTGCCAATTTGATCTTTACGTCTATTGTATTAGTTTAGCCTTACATTCAGTTTTATTATCTTCTAGATTTTTCTGTATTTGGCACTAAATCATTGTACAGTGGTAAGTAGTTTTATTTTGCACAATAGCAAACACTGAGACATACACAGGAAAATATTGCTTTTCAGTCATGTGAGTAAATATCCAGAATATTTGAACTAAATGAAAACATTTATCTTTGCTTAAATTAATAACATACCACTGAATACTCCAGAGTCAAGTTTTCTATTTGCTTCTCAGTGTATTTATCCTGTTTCCAAATAACTTTTGATATTCAGTGTCCTGCACCAACTCGCTCAGGAGATTTGAACTGCCTTTTTGGACAAATACGTTTTTTATTGAATTGAGATGGTTTGGAGTTTGATTCTTCACAATAACGGACACTTAGAACTTATGTGAAAATAACTTTAATAATAAAAATGAGTTACAAAATATTAAATCTGTGAGTGTGAGTGTTTCATTACAGAAACACATTTTACAGTCCCCTCTGGTCAGTAAGATCTCTCTGATATAACCACTGCTGCTCATCCAGAGCTCAAACATCTCTAATTCTTCTCCTCTGAACTCCACGATGCTCCTGATCTTCTAACTTCTCCTCTGACCTCCACGATCCTCCAGATCCTCTAACTTCTCCTCAGTCCTCCACAATTTTCCTGATCCTCTAACCTCTCTTCACACCTCCACGACTCTCCAGATCCTCCAACTTCTCCTCAGACCTCCTCTAACTTCTCCTCAGACCTCCTCTAACTTCTCCTCAGACCTCCACGACTCTCCAGATCTTCCACCCTCTCCTCTGAACTCCACGATGCTCCTGATCTTCTAACTTCTCCTCTGACCTCCACGATCCTCCAGATCCTCTAACTTCTCCTCAGACCTCCTCTAACTTCGCCTCAGACCTCCTCTAACTTCCCCTCAGACCTCCGAGACTCTCCTGATCCTCTAACCTCTCTTCACACCTCCACGACTCTCCTGATCCTCTAACTTCTCCTCAGTCCTCCACAATTCTCCTGATCCTCTAACTTCTTCTCAGACCTCCACAACTCTCCTGATCCTCTAACTTCTCCTCAGGCCCCACGACTCTCCTGATCCTCTAACTTCTCCTCAGTCCTCCACAATTCTCCTGATCCTCTAACTTCTCAGACCTCCACAACTCTCCTGATCCTCTAACTTCTCCTCAGGCCCCACGACTCTCCTGATCCTCTAACTTCTCCTCTCACCTCCATGACTATCCTGATCCTCTAACTTCTCCTCAGACCTCCACGACTCTCCTGATCCTCTAACTTCTCCTCAGACCTCAACACGTCTCCTGATCCTCTAACTTCTCCTCAGACCTCCACAACTCTCCTGATCCTCCAACTTCTCCTCAGACCTCCACGACTCTCCTGATCCTCTAACTTCTCCTCAGACCTCCTCTAACTTCTTCCCAGACCTCCACAACTCTCCTGATCCTCCAACTTATCCTCAGTCCTCCACGAGTCTCCTGATCCTCTAACTTCTCCTCTGACCTCCTCTAACTTCTCCTCAGACCTCCTCTAACTTCTCCTCAGACCTCCTCTAACTTCCCCTCAGACCTCCGAGACTCTCCTGATCCTCTAACCTCTCTTCAGACCTCCACGACTCTCCTGATCCTCTAACTTCTCCTCAGTCCTCCACGATTCTCCTGATCCTCTGACTTCTCAGACCTCCACAACTCTCCTGATCCTCTAACTCCTCCTCAGGCCCCACGACTCTCCTGATCCTCTAACTTCTCCTCAGACCTCCACGACTCTCCTGAGCCTCTAACTTCTCCTCAGACGTCCACAACTCTCCTGATCCTCCAACTTCTCCTCAGACCTCCACGACTCTCCAGATCTTCTAACTTCTCCTCAGACCTCCACGACTCTCCTGATCCTCCAACTTCTCCTCAGACCTCCTCTAACTTCTCCCCGGACCTCCACAACTCTCCTGATCCTCAAACTTATCCTCAGCTCTCCACGAGTCTCCTGATCCTCTAACTTCTCCTCAGACCTCCACAACTCACCTGATCCTCCAACTTATCCCCAGACCTCCACGACTCTCCTGATCCTCTAACTTCTCCACGACTCTCCTGATCCTCCAACTTCTCCTCTCACCTCCACAACTCTCCTGATCCTCTAACTTCTCCTCAGACCTCCACAACTCTCCTGATCCTCCAACTTCTCCTCAGACCTCCACGACTCTCCAGATCTTCTAACTTCTCCTCAGACCTCCACGACTCTCCTGATCCTCTAACTTCTCCTCTCACCTCCTCTAACTTCTCCCCGGCCCTCCACAACTCTCCTGATCCTCCAGCTTATCCTCAGTCCTCCACGACTCTCCTGATCCTCTTACATCTCCTCAGACCTCCAAGACGCTCCAGATCTTCCAACTTCTCCTCTGACCTCCACGACTCTCCTGATCCTCTAACTTCTCCTCAGACCTCCACGACTCTCCTGATCCTCCAACTTCTCCTCAGACCTCCACGACTCTCCTGATCCTCTAACTTCTCCACGACTCTCCTGATCCTCTAACTTCTCCTCTCACCTCCACGACTCTCCTGATCCTCTAACTTCTCCTCAGACCTCCTCTAACTTCTCCCCAGACCTCCACAACTCTCCTGATCCTCCAACTTCTCCTCAGACCTCCACGAGTCTCTCCTGATCCTCTAACTTCTCCTCAGACCTCCAAGACTCTCCAGATCTTCCACCTTCTCTTCTGACCTCCACTACTCTCCTGATCCTCCAACTTCTCCTCAGACCTCCACGACACTCCTGATCCTCTAACTTCAAGTCTCCTCTGGTCAGTAAGATCTCTCTGAAATAACCACTGCTGCTCATCCAGAGCTCAAACATCTCTAATTCTTCTCCTCCGAACTCCACGATGCTCCTGATCTTCTAACTTCTCCTCTGACCTCCACGATCCTCCAGATCCTCTAACTTCTCCTCAGACCTCCTCTAACTTCCCCTCAGACCTCCGAGACTCTCCTGATCCTCTAACTTCTCCTCAGTCCTCCACAATTCTCCTGATCCTCTAACCTCTCTTCACACCTCCACGACTCTCCTGATCCTCTAACTTCTCAGTCCTCCACAATTCTCCTGATTCTCTAACTTCTCCTCAGTCCTCCATGAGTCTCCTGATCCTCTAACTTCTCAGACCTCCACAACTCTCCTGATCCTCTAACTTCCCCTTAGGCCCCACGACTCTCCTGATCCTCTAACTTCTCCTCTCACCTCCATGACTCTCCTGATCCTCTAACTTCTCCTCAGACCTCCACGACTCTCCTGATCCTCTAACTTCTCCTCAGACCTCAACACCTCTCCTGATCCTCTAACTTCTCCTCAGACTTCCACAACTCTCCTGATCCTCAAACTTCTCCTCAGACCTCCACGACTCTCCTGATCCTCTAACTTCTCCTCAGACCTCCTCTAACTTCTTCCCAGACCTCCACAACTCTCCTGATCCTCCAACTTATCCTCAGACCTCCACGAGTCTCCTGATCCTCTAACTTCTCCTCTGACCTCCTCTAACTTCTCCTCAGACCTCCTCTAACTTCCCCTCAGACCTCCGAGACTCTCCTGATCCTCTAACCCCTCTTCAGACCTCCACAACTCTCCTGATCCTCTAACTCCTCCTCAGCACCCACGACTCTCCTGATCCTCTAACTTCTCCTCAGACCTCCACGACTCTCCTGATCCTCTAACTTCTCCTCAGACCTCAACAACTCTCCTGATCCTCTAACTTCTCCTCAGACGTCCACAACTCTCCTGATCCTCTAACTTCTCCTCAGACCTCCACGACTCTCCAGATCTTCTAACTTCTCCTCAGACCTCCACGACTCTCCTGATCCTCCAACTTCTCCTCAGACCTCCTCTAACTTCTCCCCGGACCTCCACAACTCTCTTGATCCTCAAACTTATCCTCAGCCCTCCACGAGTCTCCTGATCCTCTAACTTCTCCTCAGACCTCCACAACTCTCCTGATCCTCCAACTTATCCCCAGACCTCCACGACTCTCCTGATCCTCTAACTTCTCCACGACTCTCCTGATCCTCTAACTTCTCCACGACTCTCCTGATCCTCCAACTTCTCCTCTCACCTCCACAACTCTCCTGATCCTCTAACTTCTCCCCAGACCTCCACAACTCTCCTGATCCTCCAGCTTATCCTCAGTCCTCCACGACTCTCCTGATCCTCTAACTTCTCCTCAGACCTCCAAGACGCTCCAGATCTTCCAACTTCTCCTCTGACCTCCACGACTCTCCTGATCCTCCAACTTCTCCTCAGACCTCCACGACTCTCCTGATCCTCTAACTTCTCCTCAGACCTCCACGACTCTCCAGATCTTCCAACTTCTCCTCTGACCTCCACTACTCTCCTGATCCTCCAACTTCTCCTCAGACCTCCACGACACTCCTGATCCTCTAACTTCTCAGTCCTCCACGGCTCTCCTGATCCTCTAACTTCTCCTCTCACCTCCACGACTCTCCTGATCCTCTAACTTCTCCTCAGACCTCCACGACTCTCCTGATCCTCTAACTTCTCCTCTCACCTCCAGGACTCTCCTGATCCTCTAACTTCTCCTCTCACCTCCAAGATTCTCCTGATCCTCTAACTTTTCCTCTCACCTCCACGACTCTCCTGATCCTCCAACTTCTCCTCTCACCTCCACAACTCTCCTGATCCTCTAACTTCTCCTCAGACCTCCACAACTCTCGTGATCCTCCAACTTCTCCTCAGACCTCCACGACTCTCCAGATCTTCTAACTTCTCCTCAGACCTCCACGACTCTCCTGATCCTCTACCTTCTCCTCAGACCTCCTCTAACTTCTCCCCAGACCTCCACAACTCTCCTGATCCTCCAACTTATCCTCAGTCCTCCACGAGTCTCCTGATCCTCTAACTTCTCCTCAGACCTCCAAGACGCTCCAGATCTTCCAACTTCTCCTCAGACCTCCACGACTCTCCTGATCCTCCAACTTCTCCTCTCACCTCCACGACTCTCCTGATCCTCTAACTTCTCCTCAGACCTCCACGACTCTCCTGATCCTCTGTTTTCTCAGGGGTCTGAAGTGGAGGCTCAGTCCTGTACCTAACATACACATGGAAGGAGAAAATTACACAGTTGAATCGACGTAACGTTACAACATAACTTTTTGCCAGATGCCTTCACTGTCTAACTCGTAGGTGTTATAAGTTTTCTCAGTTGATGGAGTTTATTCGTCACCTGTTTCTCTACAGATGATGGTCCATAACTGCTGTGTCACTCTGATCCATCATTATCGTCTTCTTTGTCTCATATTTATTGAGAGCATAAAGTCATCTTACCACAGCCATGTCTCAGAGGGCCCTCAACTTAGCTTAGAAAGTTTGTAACAAGTACATTTTTCTCTACCAGCGAGTAACAAACAAGTCCCTCCAGAGTAGCCAGTAGCCACAGCCAAAGAGCTCTGATCAAAGTTACAGAATACACATGCAAACGCTGAGCTAACAACCGACTGCTGACGCTTGAAAGACGATATATTCAGAAAGAAACCTGATCAGGCTGTACCTTATCAGTCCACATGGTTTATTTGTCTCTCAGCACGTCCTGTCGACTCCTTCCCCTTCCTCTGTATGTCAACAAATGCACGTTGGTGTGAGGCGCTCTGTGTTACGACAGTGCAGTTACACTCAACGTCCATAGACGCCCCTAGAGAGCAGAAAGCCAGCATTTTATGTTGTGGGGCTTGTAAGGTCCCATATTTTGCTCCATTTCTGCAGTTCAACATGGATCTTTTCGTCTTCATGAAACGTTAGTAACATGCTTTGGTCCAAAAGCCCATTCTTTCCACGTTCACACAGCCCCTCTGTTCAGAGGGGTTTGGAGAGTGGTCGCCTTAATATGCTAATGAGCCAGGGCGGAGGCCAACACAGTAACATACAGGGGCTTAAGGATAGACCTGCAGGGTATCTTGAGCAAAGCGGAGCACACTGTCACTCCATCCACGTGTCACTTACAGTCCTGAACACACACGAACCGCAAATTCACGCTGGCTACCAGATAACAGCGATCTCATTTCCCCAGACCATCACAGGCTAAAGCACAACATGCTAACCTCGGCCTAGTCACTGCAGTGGGACACAGCTGCGACTTAGCCTACCTTCCGAGCTAACGTTAGCAGAAATGGAGGGATAAGAGGGTGGAAAAAGGACTAATTATACTCAGCCAACTGTTAAACTTTTCTTGACTAATGTAAAAATGCTCATACACTGAAGTTTACCCTTCAGACTTTCAACAAGTAACGTGAATATTGATGATCATGTTGTGCAGTTACCTCTGTTTCACTCTCCCATGCTGTTAGCGTTAGCTCGAAGCAATGAGCAAATTAAATACTACACATCATTAAAATACTCACATTTCTATAATGAGGTTTGGCGCCAGATTGTTGGTCGGACGTGAAGTGACTGGCACACACATACAGGTTTCAGCCGACTGTAGCTGCTCATTTCCTTAAAATAAAATTAATCCACTGGGCCCTTTGGTCCTCTGAGGCTGGTAGCCTATATGTGAACATAAGGATAAAAACAACAATGGCGGCACTTCGCACAGAAAGTTCTCAAGCAGGGAAACTCAGGTAGAGGCAGGCTTATGCAAATAAAGTGCTTGGTACGTAACAGTATTTCCACAGAATCAACAGCTGTACATTTATGAGTTTACATTCATGCAGTCTGCTAATTACAGGTTTTGTCGTCTACTATCACATTTTGTGGGCTGGGAGGAAGGCCAAATACCCAAAAAAGTGTTCAGAAGCCTTTATAAAGTGATTTTTGCATAATATGTCCCTTTATTGTAAGTGCTTTATAAACATTAATATGTAATTGTTTATGTCCACCAATTTAAAAATGATTGAAAAAGAAATAAACTAAAGGTTAGATTTTTGAAAGCACAGACTTTGAAGCATATCTTTTTCTCTATACCTGCCAAAAACCTTTACACAGTATTGTATACATATCTTCATAAACCCACAAAACTCATCCTTTCTCCATCATAAGTTTTATGATTTTAAACGTTCAGCAGGTACCGTGCAGCTGCAGGGCATTATGGGGCGATCCTTTTTCCTTTCTTTTAGAAAAGGATGGTCCAGTGTTTCCAAAGCTAAAGGAGACAATAAAGGAAGCAACAAACGTTCTTTACTTAACTTTTGGAGAATTGAAACAGCTCTCATCATGGCCGATGCTGAAATGGTTCATGTCTTCAGTTAAGAAGGTTCTTAACCAAAAAGGACTTTTCGAAAGGCAGCCCAGCTGTGGCAAGAAAGGGGCAGGGCAGACAGGAAAAGATCTGGCACAGAGACAAGGATTAGACTTCAAAATAAAACAAGAAGGACAAGACATGAAACATGAATAGTGCAAAAAAATATATGAAGCAAACTTGACAGACATGACAGACATTTTTGTCACCTGGAATGTCCCTGTTGTTTGCACATGCTCAGTATGGGCTAAAGGCAAAGTTCAGACATAGTGAATCACTGAGCAGTTCAACCAATTTTTAAACTGTTTTTTATAATCTGTTGTCGCATCTTGACCACTCGTGATGTGTAGAAGATTGAAGGAGATGTCATGACACTGGCTTGCTTCAGAAAAATGGGTTTATTACAAAAAAATAGCAACACCAGCATCATACAGGCACTGCAGGATACCTGGGATTGACTGCCAATGATGTCCTTCTCCCAGACTTCAGTGTGACCACAGCTTATATAGGATCAGGATCGAACTCTGATCATATGTGTGTGTGCTCAAAAACAGGAGCTCATTGATAGAGTGGAATAACTGCACAGTGGACATGTACATTGCATGTCATCGCTGAATTCAATCACCGCATAATGGACATATACACTGCATGTGTGTGTATGTGTGCTCAGGAAGTCATTCGTAGGTTTTACTTGTGAACTCCAGACAAATGTGCCATGTGTGTGTTTTGTTGACCAATTATGGTCCACATATGCCCTCCTAAGTAACTTATTTATGAAATAATGCAATTTAACTCTGATGATTATTCAACATGCCAGGGCAAGGGAAGAAGAAAAGTCTCTAACACATCACTGTCTGTCACACTGCATATATAGCTTCTTTTCTTTACTTTTGACTTTGAAGGATACACATCAGATACTTCACTATTAAAAGAAAAACTTTAATTTTTATTTTAACAAATGCATTTAATGCACAAAAGGGAGTTTTACAGAAAAAAGATACAGTCAGTTATAGCTGTTAATACTGGACATTTGATTATTTAAAAGCTTTAATGTAGTTTTTATTACATTTTCATAATTTATGTGCATTTTAAATTTGGGCATTTTGGGCCACATTCAGAGGGTAAGAAAAGCCCTAAGATGTCCAGTCTTTGTAAAAACTCAGCCTGAGACCAAAATATGAGAGCTGCAGACAGTTTGTCCTTAAATGTGTGAGGGTGTCAGACTACAGTTTAAAGAAAATCTTTGCTAAGTTTAAGTAAAATCTCCTTCACACCATTCACTGAACAAATCTTCAGATACTCCTGTGGACTGAAGGATTTAACTTGGTCATTGTTTCCTAAAAGAGCAGAAGAGCAGCAAACTGAAAACAAGCAGATTTGGAAGAAGAAGCAGACAAATGCTGCAGGAGAACAGACGTTTCTGACATTTCTCAGATGAGTTATTATGAAAATGTGGAAAAAAGCCCAAATTCACAATGTGAACAACTCCTTTGAAAATTTCCTGGATCTGCCCTGAAACTGTAAACTGTTGAACTTTCTGAGTTATCTCACTCACAGACAGAAGACAGACAATCAGACGGCTGTAATTAAACCTGACCCTCTGAAGGAGGCCTGGGAGACCTGGTTTGGTGCCATACAAATACAGCCTGACTGACCTGCCCCGCCCCGCCCTCAGAAGAGATGACTGTTGTTTTAGTGCGTGTGAAATCTGGGCACGTGCACGGTCACCACCCACTCCAAACTGGCCCACACTGCTGTCCCAGTGTTTAGGAGTGTGATGTCTGTCTGTTACAGTAATTCTGTATCTTTATGATTGCAACAATTAGGAAAGATTACACAATGTTATTGATTAACTGGACAGTTCCTGTTGTTTGAGTCTGCACGTGCTCAGAACAGGTTACAGTCAAAGTGCAGTTATAGTGAATCATCGAGCAGTTCATTACGAGCCATGAATTTAATGTGAATGAATTTATGAGGCACGTTAATTACAAACAGAACCTTACCATAAAAATAATCAATAAAACACAAGACATATGACCTTTGATGACTGCACATCATCAAATTTCTGTCAAACTATCACCACTCTAACGCTGCTGTTGGATAAAGAGCTTAAACTCTGCAGCTTTCTTTCTCCGATGTAATCATGAACATTCTCCTCTCCACTCTCTTGTGGATGCTGTAGATGCACTTTATAAAATGAAACATTGAAGTTACCGGCAGACAGTTTATTATCAACAAATGCTGCCAAGAGCCAGTTTCATCAGCTTTTTGACGGAGGAACTACTGGCTGTAAACCAAAAAGAAGAGCTAGGATTTGACACCACATCCCTGCTGAAGTGAGGAGGAGACCCGGCTCTGTGGTCGGCGTGAGGCTGGACTCTCTGGTGACGGTGGCAGAGGACTGAGCTCTGGACAGGCTGCTGAACATTTTGGACGATGCCTGTCACTCTCTGCAAGCGGTCATTGGCGACAAGAGGAGCCTGTTCGGCCCAGGACTGCTGCTTCCCCGGTGTCGGGCCCCAGGCTGGGGGACTCTTTTGTCCCTCTGGCCATCAGGCTGTGCAGCTCCTCCCTCAGGGGGACGGAGGAGTGGCAGGGGGACGGAGGACAGGAAGGAGCAGTGGCCAGTAGCCAGCAGCCAGCCAGTAGGCAAATGATCTCCTCTGTCCGGCCCGGCATGGACCCTGCAGAGTTTTGATTTATTATTTATTATGTTGAGGACCTCTGTGTGCAGCAGTGATTATCAGATCATCTGAGAGTGGAGGATTTTGAAACCATTAACTGAAAACATCCTTTTCAGTGGACTTTTTTAGACAAGTACGACTTTGGTGAGTCCTATATTTAAATCAGACCGGTGTGGACTCACTGCTGAAACTCAGGCAGAGGCAGGACTTTTCAGAGACCTTGTCCTTGAGGGAACAGTTTCTAAAACAGAAACTGTCCATCTGTCCACAGCCGTTGATCCTGCACAGACAGAGAGTGAGGATGAGCACCTCCATCAGCTGATCATCTAAACCTGTGGTCCACAGTGTGACTGCTGCCCCCTGTTGGGCTCCTGAGTTACGGCAGGTGAGCAGTCAGCGGTCTTCTACTTTGGACGGAAACTAAAAAAAGCAGAGATAATTTTTTAAAAATGAAATCATTTTTTAAATGATCAGAATATACTTCAATACAAGTTTTAAAGTACAGTGTACAGACATGAACAGTTCAGTGAGATGTACAAAGACCAGAGTGAGGACAGTTGGGACATGAGAGTGAACTGTGTTACACCGATAAACTCCACAAATATAAAATGACAACACCGACTGAGGATCTAACTGAAAGGATTTACTGTTATTAAATAATAATGAAGTCATGAACTCTGTTAGTGAGTGTTTGATAAGTGTTTTTATTTCATTTAAGTTAAATCCATCCATCCTTAATCTATACTGCTGATCCCTTTTGGGCGTTACGTTGGGGTAGATCCTAACCCAGCAGGCATTGAGTGAGAGGCTGTACGCTCAGAACCAGATCACAGGGCCACACAGAGAGACAGACAACCATTTACACTCACACATAAGGGCAATTTTAGAGTCACCAATCAACCTAACAAGCACGTATTTGGTCTACGGGAGGAAGCTGGAGTGCCTGGAGAGAACCCATGCATGCACAGGGATGAACATGTAAACTCCACACAGAGAGGCCCTGACCGACACAGGGATCATGGTGCCTCACAGCAACCTTCTTGCTGTGAGGCACCATGCCACCAGTTAAAATAAACTTGTGTTTAAAATGTATTTTATTATAATGTTCCTTCTTGTTTCCTCCAAGAATGTGTCCTTTCTGTGCTTTTATTCCTTTTATACAAATGATTTGATCTTTTGATTTGATTGACTGATTTCTGTGTTGCTTATTTTTACCCAAATTAACACTTAATCTTTTCCAACGTTATACCTCCTTTCTTACCTCTATATTGTTCAAACTGCAAGTAAGCAGCTGAATCTTCCCTCAGGCATTGGTAAAGTATTTCTGGTTCTGAAATGACTGTTACTGTCAGTCTGAGGGCAGGAACCTCCTGAAGTCTGAAGATGACTGTTACTGTCTCCATGCTTAGAGATGATGGGCTCTAATTTCCTGGCACAACTCAGGGTGGCACAGCCTGGCGCACCCCTTGCAGTGGTAATGTTGTCCAGCGCACTGCGGTGCACAGCCAATTTGGCAATTTGGTAGACCACGATGGGTGTAACGGCGCACCAGGTGGAGGTGTCGACAGATTCAGCTTGGCGCAGTGACAATTTCTTGCCAAAAAGCCACGCAGAAGATGCGCTGAAAGCTCGCCAGCTCCAACCTGGTCTATTCTCGGCGCAGGCGAGGCGCAGCCCGTGCATAGAATTTGTCTGACAGGCGCACAGTGCGCACACGTCACCAAAACCTCACAGGCAGGTTTTCAGAGTGTCAGGCACATTTCAATGCAATAAACAATCACAGCAACCACTATTTAATGTAACCGTCTGAACCAGCACATACATTTGTATCTATATTAATTGTCCCGTCACATCTGATGTCAGATCAGAGACGTTTGTCATCATGGAAACTCAACCTGACGGCAGCTGGAAGAGTGACGCAAACTAACAAGTTCACATCTCTCAGCCAACCACAAACAGCCACATCATCTGATACGGAGCATCCTGCTTCTCTCATCTCATGAAGTTCAAAGGAAAAGAAAAAAGAGAGAGACACTCGCTGAATAAATGTAAGTCACTCGGTGTCTTAAGGATTTACCTGTGATTGCCCATATTTCTCTGTTTTAATCTTTATTCTTAACGTGATCTAAAAAGATGGAGTACATTAATGCAAGGAGGATGAGATATTGGGGGGGGATATTTCACCAAAGGTTCTGCTATTTGGCGATGACAGACCAGGAATGCAGGTGGATCACAAGCATGATAAATGGATTAGCCTGCTGCTGTGTTTAAATGTAATTATCACTTAATTTTGTACTCCTATTATGACACAGGAACAGGTTACATCTGTCCAGCGAGGTGGTCCACATGGTGATGCGCATCGTGTCCTCTGATGCGCGGCCCGGTGGCCCCTGTGCTCTCCCAGTTGCTGCAAAAGTGACAGCGGCTCTGACCGTCTTTGCCACCGAGGTGAAATTGTCACTGTGTCTCGCCCGCGGCGCATTTAAAGGCAAGGAGAGGCGTTCATTTGATTGGTGAAGATCACACTCAGCTGTGTTAAACCCACTTACGCCTCCTCTCCTCCCTCTCTGCTACTTGCGCCGCTGGGAGAGACGGAGGCGTGGGTGCACCTCCCTGCGCCAGACTGCGCCGTGCAAGAAACTTGCAAAATGCCCTGGACACACCCTGTTGGTGCGGCGCAGGCGTGGCGCAGGGCAGGTGCGCCCCGCCTACGCCTGGTCTACAAAATTAGAGCCTGATGAGTCTGTCCACGGCCCAGTCATCCTTGATTTTAGTGAATGGAGTAAAGAATCCTCTATAGGAGCATCTGCACAAGTTTAAAATCATGTACTCATTTTGTCCACACAGATGCAGTGTTTTGGATGCCCAAAAATTCCCATTTCTGAAAACAGGTACCAAAGTGGACAAATCTTTGTGTGTAGAATAAATGCAGATATTTCCAGAAACTATGACCTCATAGCACCACCTCGCTCTTAAACCACATGCACTAACCAGGACAAGAACATTGGCAAAACACAGAGTCAAATTCATGCTGCAGAAGCTCCTCAGCTTATTTTGGCTTTGACTGCAAAATCTTCTGCTCCCCCACCAAAGCAACAAGACACGGAGAACAGCAGACGCCAGTGTTTGTTCACAGTTGTCCTGATGTATGTGCATGCTCCATGTCTTATTCTCTGGTTTTGGTGTGTGTCTGCAGTGGCATTACAGGCCAGTCCAGTTAAAATATCTTTTTTAAAAAAGCATCTAACTGAAGAAACACTGATAAAATCTCTCGTGAAAGCATTAAAAAAGCAAAACTCCAAATATTTCCAGTTTTCTCAGCTATAAACTCCCTGTTGTAAATCACCAACAGCATTTGTTGCAATAACTATAAAAGCATTGGCAAAACACGCTGTAAAGTTAATCCAGTTAATCCCTTTAGAGTCAAGAGTAAATCATTTATTTCCCAATCATTTGGCCCTTTTATATAACATTTATGTGGCCGTCTTATTCATCACAGTTGCCCATCCCTGGTCTAAAGTTTGGTTGAGAGGGTGTGCACAGCATGTTTAGCTTCAACAATGATCTAAAGTCTCAATTGATAATTAAACAATTAATAGAACAAGGCTTTGTCCAAATCTGTCTCCACTCAGTGGTCCCTACTCCGTCTCAGCTACATCAGCCCAAAGTCCTCTGCACCTACTAACAGGGTGCACTAAGGATCTGTCAAATGAGCAAAATAGCACACGCAATCCATTTAGCATGTTTGCCTCATGAATATGTAGAACACATGCAGATGATTAGAAAGTGCAAAATTCTGGGAGGAGGAGATGCAAATGGAATCATTTAGCACCCACAATGTGATTTATCAACCCCGCAGCGGACTGTGTGCGGGGTTTTTGCATCTAAATTTGGCACGCTTAAAGGCAGGTGCAAAACAGGTCCAGCTTTACGCACAGAGGGCAGCCGTCATTGTGGCGAGAAACAGCGGTGGCATTAACCGAATACTTTCCATCACTGACTGAATTTTTTGATGAATGACGAAAAGATTTGGAGGCTGTCTGTCATTATGATGGACTGGAAAAAGAGGAACAATCCAGTGTGCCATCATACTCATGCAGACGCACTCTCTGTTTTGCCCTCTACATCATGGAGGAGGTCATTTAACATGTGTAAAAAAAAGATTTAATCACTCCGTTAATTACTCCTGTCACGTATTGACAGTGTGTGTAACTGTAAGACTGCTCTTCACATGAGAGGTTATTGATGATGAAGCTGTGTAACTATGTGAATGCTGTTATTTAAATTATGTTTAATTGGAATCTTAAAAGGAAAATTAAAAATGACAGATAAAAATATGGCATGAGGGTAAAATGACGACCTTGTCCGTCAAAATCACAGACAGCTAAAAAGGTTACTGCAAGTGTGTTCATTTGCCTCAAACTCCATGACTTCAAACTTCATTTTTCATTTACAGTCACTCATGCAAAATCCTCCTTTAAAGAGGGCGGTCCGCACCACTTTTGCGCCTGTTATCAATTGCGCACGCAGTCATAGTTGATCAGCCACAACACGCACACTAATAGCATGTGCAATTTTTTAGTTTGCACACAAAATTTAGCACTCGTTATTTTGGATCTTAGTGGATCAGGCCCTTTATGTTTACAGATGTTGGGACATGAAGTCAAACTGTGGTGCAACATGAAACAGACATGGACCTAGAGGACATGTGAGTGAGTCATATGTACAGATTATTATAACAGAAAAACATTTACGTAGCTCAGTCTGTCTTGTTTCCATCATTGTAGCTACTGTCTTGATAATTAAAATTGACTGACCCGTTCAACTGAATGAGTAACAGGGCCATAGTTGGTTCCCAGGCCACAAGTTGAGCCCAGTCTCTCTGTACCATGCAGTAGCACCATTCAGATCAGTTCCTGTTCTTACACTGGACTGTATTATTACCAGGATAGTACTAAATGTGTGATGCTGACCAGCAGGTCATCCTCATGAGGGAAGACCATATCTGTTCAGATCAGACCTCACAAGGTCAGATCTTTGCTTCAGTATGACTTTGCACATGAACATGCAGGCAGCTAAATGATTTACCTTTTTTTTTAGTTTTCGTAGCAGTTTCTGATGCACACACTCAGACACATCATCAGTGTTTCTGAGAGTCTCCAGGTGATTTGGTTCTTTATAACAGATGATATGATCCAGACCGTCCTTGGTCTACGTGGCCTCTCTCCATCCTTGACAAAGCTCATGTTCTGGGCTGTGACACTGATGCTCCTGCTGTTTTGATCCCCTTGATGATTTCCTCAGTGATGCTCTTGAGGACTTTGTCATGCCTTCACTGATACCAGCCATCACTCTGCTGCTTAGGATGTCCTCCAGAGTCCCAGCTTTGGAGGGATGTGGGTGATTCTGTGGGACCTACAGAGCAGGTTTGATCAGCTGGGAAGGACATCGTGGATATCCTTGGATTAATAACTCAAGCCTCTGTGTGTCCCACTTCCAGATGTCCTTCCAGGCGACACTTTGCTCTGTGGCCTGCTGGTCTTCTCTCAAACTTATTAGAAAGTTCTCTGTAACCCTCCCTCTCCGTAGGAGCAGAGACCTGGATCCTGCTGAGTTGAAGTTCAAGTCATGGCCAAAGTTTTCAGTTTTTTTATAAATTAAAAAAAAACACACACACACAGTTATTTAGACTCTAATTTGTCGTAAACTGGGAAGAAATATTCAGTCATGAGGGAAAATGGCTCTTACTGGGAAGTGGGCACTTGTTGCTCACATTCAAATCTTCATTTATTAATAAACTGATGAAAATGTTCCTGCGTTCAGAGAACTCCTCTGAACATATCAGGACATTTAATGTCAAGTATGAAACATCTGTGTGATCTCCACTCACTAGATTAACAAGTCTGACTTCACTAACCTTGTTCAGTGATCATATCCTTTACCCTGTGTGTTATCATTGCATGTATTGTCAAAATGACTCTCGACTTATTTTTATTTTAAATAAAAATTTCATCAAGACACAGAATGCAGCTGTGAAAGAAGCTCGACATGCACCAAACTGGAGATCCCGAGGCTGCGAGGGCCCATTTGGTGCTGCTGGCTGCACTTTTTTGAAGATAATGTTTCCTTTTATCTGTCTGTTTGTGTCATAAATAAAGTCAAGAATCAAACTTCAGTCTGTTTGGAATCAGTGTTTGTTTTTCAATCATCTATCAAATTATGATCAACGATCAGCCATGTGATCCATGTGAAGGACAAGTCTGATTAAGCTCACATGCACAATCAGGTCTGTGTGGTGAACCTGCAGAGGCTCCGCCCACTCCAGCCTCCAGTATGACTATATAAGAGGCTTCATCACCTTGATCAAATCAGAGTTACCTGGAAGGTGAGACTGAAGATACTTTGACAACAACAATCAGCTGATCATCACCATGACACCCGTGCTGGTCCTCTGCATCCTGCTGTGTGCTGCATCTGCAGGTAAGAAACACACATATACACAAACACTAAAATATACACACAAACCTAGACACAACTACAGACAATCACTCAAAAGCAAACACACTTTATCTCTAAACGTGTCTTTTTCTCTCTGCAGCTCCAGCTGAAAAAGAGAATCTGCCTGCAGGTCAGTACTGAGGGCATGAAAACACACAAACTGTACATACATATGAAATACACAGACAGATTGATATACGTCACGCCACGTCGTCCAAATTTTACAGACAATATGTTCTCCACATATGAATTTATCTCTCTTCAACCACTGAATCAGTTACAACAGAATCACTGATTTTTTATATTAACATTGATTCAGAGAACAAAGCTAACATTAACTGATCATTGTCTCTTCAGTCAATTTGATGATTTTAATACTTTATTAACCCTCATGTTGTGATCATTACATGTTAAACAACTTGGTGTTCCCAGTCAGAAGTTACCATTCAACTAAAACTCACCATAAAAAACTCTATTAATCACTATTATTTTGTGTTAGATCGTTTAATTAACTAAAGTTCTAGTGAGTATTTCAAGTTTGAGCATCTATTTGATTTTACTGGCCTGTTTTCCTCATTGATCTGATCTTATAGATTTGAAAGCAAGTTCTACAAAAACATATTTTTGATTATTTTGAGAATAAGAAATAACCAAATGACAGATGATATACTGTTTTTAGCAGCATACTTAGGGTCAAAGTTATCAAGGACATTTGCTTTGAGACCATTAAATTTTTTTTCATACAATCACAAAAAGTAACACCTGTTGTCTTGTCGGTCAAAAGTGACCATGACTATTTTAATTGAGTACAAAAGAAATTATCCCTAAACTGCACTTGACATTGTCACAATATTCCAATGTCAATGTCTTCATACATTGGCATACAACTAATAAGGACAAGGACATAACAAAAACTACAAAGCCCTCTGAGAGTGCAAATCTCCGCCAAGGTAGCTCACATATTGCTGTTACATCTATAAGCAACAGTTCCATGATAAAGTTATCATCATAATATAATTCATGACCCTGAAAACCCAAACTTTGCACTCAGAATCATGTTGATATCATCATTAGTTTGACAGTTATTGAGCAAAAACGATCGTTCGATAATGGCGGTTATCTGGATCATCACCAAAATGTGATCATTTTTAAGTCGGGCCATTAACAACATCTCCTGAAAAGTTCAGCAAAATCGATCCAGCAGTTTTTGCGTAATTGTGCTAAGAAAGCAACAGGCAAACAAACATACACCGATGAAAACATAACCTCCATGGCAGAGGTAAAAATCAGGGTTTCTAAATGTGGTGGAGTGTTTCTTCTTGCTTCTATGCTTGTTTTGCCATCTCTTATTGCTAACAGACTGCACCTCTTCCTCTTATCACTTTTTGTGCATGTAGCAAGTAATCTTGCTACAAGAAAGAGAGACGCTCCACCCACTTGAACCCAAACTTCACTGATCACTGGTCTTGTTGACAAAGGCCTGGTCAAAGCGAATCACCAATGAGAACATGTGGAATTTTTGGAGGGACATGGTGGCCCGAAAAATTGTCTGACCAGACTCTGCATCCCATAAACTGCTGGATCTGTACACACCAGCCCAAATCAAGAGACCCATGTATGCACTGATGTCTGTCTGGGTTACTGCTTCCAATTGTCTTTGTAAATTTATTTCCCCTCCAAGTTGGTCATGTTTACCACTGTGGTTACAGTGGCCTCTTCCTCCTCACTGTCATTTCCCTCCACTCCTCATCGGTGTGGTGACCATCAAGTTTGTAATCAAGAACCTCACTTACAGTATATCGACCTGACATGGTGCTGCCACCCAGTGAACTGTGAGCAAAGCCTCAAAAGTATTTTATACCTAACTTACAGGAAAAGTTCAGTGTTACTGAAACAATGTTCAATTTTCTGTGAGAACTACCAACACAGGTGTTGGACCAGGGTGTGTGTGTGTGTGGGTGTGGGTGTGTGTGTGTGTGGGTGTGGGTGTGAGTGACTGTGGGTGTGAGTGACTGTGCATGAGCACACATGTGCATGCATGTGTGTGTCCATCTGACAAATGAGGATGTACCTGAGGTCAGTTTTTACACTAATTGTCGTCTCCCTCATTCATTTCTAATGACCAGTCAATTTTTGACCGGGAACACTAAGAGTGTAAAAAAGTTGAATAAAACTCACAAAATTGTATTAAAATCAATACAGTTTAGTCTGTGTGTTCAAATAATCTTTTTAGACAAAGTCATGGGATCTCAGGTCAATCTGAACAAAACTTTTTAATCAGTCAAATTTGACAGGGACACAACATAAGGGTTTTAAATTTATTGATATTTTATCATAAGTGTTGCCGAATATTCTTAAAAGGCTTTTTTTAGTCATTTAGTAATGTTGTTTTGTAATAAATCATATTTTTTGCACTGATAATGTCTCAATTTCTTCAGCCATTTAAATATTTGACTCCCTAGCATGTTGCTAGTGATTAGATTTGTCATGTTTAATAAACTGGAGCTGCTCAGAGAGCACAAACCTCCACACATCTCTGACATTGTTAGTGTTGATCGTGTTGATTTTTGTTCAGTTAATAATCAGGAGTGTGTTAGTTTGTAGATTCATCATGAACTATAATTAGTTTTGATCCATAAAACTTTGGGATATTAAAAAATGCTCCCTTCAGAACAAGTTAACGTTGGCTGGGTGTGTCTGTGACTCTGCTGTAGATGTTTCAGAGCCTCAGGAGGAGATGATGAGGATGATGGTCAAAGAGGAAGAACAGGAGCTGCCTGAAGATCTAGTCCCTGAACTCAAAGATGGTGAGGAGAGCAGAAGCATGTCATTGAGGAAGTTTATTGGTTTTTATGAACTGTTAATTTCTGATTTCATTTTTTGTTTGCACGTATCATCTCTAACTTCCTGTTTGTGTGTTTGAGCAGCAGCTGAGTCTGAGCAGGCGGAGGGTCCTGAAGGTAACATCACATTTTATTTTTCATTTGTGTTCATGTGATTAGAAAATAAAGTGTAAAGTAAACTTGTCAGAAAACTGAACAATAAATCCTCATGATGGGATCAAGGCATAAAGACAGAAAACCTGACTGAAAAACATGTAACTGATTTTATAGTTTGTGTCCCATCTGTTAACATGGAGGGGGCGGAGCTTATGAGTGACCTGTACTGCAGGCAGTCAGCAGGGGGCGCTCTGAGTGTTTTGGCTTCACTTTGCCATGTGGTCCATCTTTATACACAGATCATAGAGACACATGCTTTTTTTAATTTATTAACATCAGTTTTAACCAAGACCACTGAATATCTGCTGATTTATTAATTAATTAAATAATTTTCTCTTGTTTTCTGTGTGCGTCTTCAGCTCGTTTTGCTCTCTGTTCCTCTGGATGGTCTTATAAACATGGTTTCTGCTACAGGGTTTTCACCACCTACAGGAACTGGTTTGACGCTGCGGTAAAGACTGATTTACTTTTTTATCAATAATCACCTGTGACTGAGAACACCCTCTGATAAATGTAAATGTAAATGTAAATGTTCTTTATTTATACAGCCCTTTACAACAACCCTTTCGGTGAACCAAAGTGCTTTACAATAGATAGTAAATAAAAAGGAATAAATAAAAACAATAAAAAGCAATAAACGCAGCAGGTAGTGCACGTGCCTCACAGCAAGAAGGTCCCCGGTTCGATTCCCGGGTCCGGCAGGGCCTTTCTGTGTGAAGTTTGCATGTTCTTCCCGTGCATGCGTGGGTTTTCTCCGGGCACTCCGGCTTCCTCCCACAGACCAAAAAACATGCTCATTAGGTTAATTGGTCACTCTAAATTGCCCTTAGGTATGGGTGTGAGCGTGAGTGGTTGTCTGTCTCTACATGTTGCCCTGCAATCGACTGGCGACCGGTTCAGGGTGTACCCCGCCTCTCGCCCATTGACAGCTGGGATAGGCTCCAGCCCCCCGCAACCCCGAAAGGGATAGTCGGTATAGAAAATGAATGAATGAAAAGCAATAAAAACAATAAAAGCAATAAAAACAATAAAAGCAATAAAATACAACAAAATAAAGTAAAATAAAGTAAAAGTGTCACCACGCTACTGGGTATTAAAAGCCAACCTAAATAAATATGTTTTCAGTCTAGATTTAAAGAGGCCCAGGTCAGAAATGAGACGTATTTCGACGGGGAGCTTGTTCCATAGCCTGGGGGCAGCAACGGAAAAGGCTTGGTCACCCCAGTGTTTGTACTTTGACCTGGGCACTTCCAGCAGAAGTTGGTTAGATGACCTCAGAGTTCGACCAAGCTCCCGCACAGTTAAAAGCTCAGTTAAATACAAAGGGGCGAGGCCATTAAGAGCTTTAAAAACAAACATTAAAAGTTTAAAATCAATCCTGTATTGGACGGGAAGCCAGTGAAGGGAATTAAGAACAGGAGTGATGTGCTGTCGTCTGTTGGTGCTGGTTAAAAGACGGGCAGCAGCGTTCTGCACAAGTTGGAGGCGACCAAGAGAAGCCTGGGAGACACCAATATAAAGAGCGTTGCAGTAGTCCAATCTTGAACTTATAAGTGCATGAATGGCTTTCTCAAGGTCGTAACGGCTTAAAAACGTTTTAACTTTGGCAAGGAGACGTAGCTGAAAAAAACAAGTCTTGACGACATTGTCTATTTGTTTGTCGAACCTCAGATGTGTGTCAAGAACCACTCCCAGGTTTTTGACAGTCTGACTTAGCGTTGCAAAAGAGGTTCCAAAGCCAGCCGTCACTGTGTCCCCAAACATAATACATTCTGTTTTGCCATCATTAAGATGAAGGAAATTTTGGGCCAACCACTGCTTGATATCTACAATACAAGAAAACAAAGAACTTTGCATGGTGTGACTGTTGGGCTTCACTGGCAGATAGATTTGCAGATCATCTGCATAACAGTGAAAAGAAAGGTTGTGCCTCGCTATAATTGACCCGAGAGGCAACATGTATAAGGAAAAGAGAATAGGGCCAAGAATAGAACCCTGTGGGACCCCACAGGAGAGAGGAGCACTTGTAGAGGACAAGTCACCGACCATAACAGAGAAGGTTCTACTGGATAAGTAGGATGAAAACCACTTCAGAGCTGTGCCATGAACGTCAACATAATCGCTCAGGCGTGACAGGAGGACTGAATGGTCCACCGTGTCAAATGCAGCTGTGAGGTCAAGCAGCACTAGTACAACAGGGGATTTGTCGTCCACTGACCGAGCAATGTCATTGTGTACCTTTAACAGTGCAGATTCAGTGCTGTGACGAGATCTAAAACCAGACTGGAACTTCTCAAGTACTGAGTTGTTTTCCAGAAATGACTGTAATTGAATAAAAACAACTTTTTCTAAAACCTTAGACAGAAAGGGCAAATGAGACACAGGTCTAAAATTTGACAACACTGAGGGGTCAAGATTAGGCTTTTTAAGAAGAACTTCATTCATTCAGGATATTTTAAACATGGTCCTCAAACAGAGGAGATGGTCGACACAGATGTGGTTCATGAAGACCGTGTTGTTAAGTAAACCTCCTCAATCAGACTTCAGCTCCTTCTGCTTGTTTGAAGTTTTTCAGACGTGTTTACAGGTCAAAATGTTTAAAACAGCTGTTTCTGAATGTTTGTGTTTATGATGGTTTGTTATTGGTCAGTCTGTCAGACTCTTTGTGCGCCCCCTTGTGTCCAACAGGAGGACTGTTACAGTTACGGTGCTCAGCTGGCCTCAGCAATGAACGCTCAACAGCACAAGTTCCTGCAGCGCCTCGCAATCGCTAAAAATGTGAATAACCTC